>LOND01000734.1:0-34770 GCA_014220965.1 Paragonimus kellicotti | reverse complement strand
AAGTGTAAAGTGGCGGCCGTTGGTCATCTTGTGAAACTTTTTTACCGCGAAGATGAGTGCCGCGGCTTCCTTCTAAACTTGACCATATTTCTTCTCTGCCTCTGTGACAGTACATGCAGCGTGCATGACAGCTTTATCGGATCCGTCAGAGAAGACGTGGGAGATCACGGCGCCAACACCAAAGTTGGAGGCATCTGCCGCTACGACGATAGGGAGGCTGGGATCGAAGTGAGTCAGCAAAAGTTCTGATCCCAGCATGGACTTGATCTTGTCGAAGGCTCGTGCGCACTCCGGAGACCAGTGCCATTGTGTGTCCTTCCTGAGAAGTTGGTTCAGAGGCGCTCGGACGTCATGCAGCGAAGGCAAGAAAGAGCCGTAATGACTGACGAGACCCAGGAACGAACGAAGCGATGAAACATCCTTCGGAGGTGGCATGTGCTGAATGGCACGAACGTTCTCGGGGTCTGGACGGCGGCCGGTAGCACTGAAGACGAAACCGAGGTATTTGATGGAAGACATGAAAAATTGGCACTTGTCCTGCTCGAAGCCGAAACCCGTAATCTTGGATGCGTTGGAGAACGGCCGCGATTCGTTCTCGAAGGTCGTCACGCGTTCGCCCAGAAATAATGATGTCGTCCAGGTAGGCAGCCGTGCCAGGCAGGCCGGATAGCATGGCATCCATGATCTGCTGGAAAATGGCTGGGGCGGTCTTCACAGGTTTGAGGTGCAAAACCGCTTGGGCACGGGTGCAGCAGCCAAGACTTTCGTCGAACACCGACTTGAAGCGTTGAATGAGTTCATCCGCCATGCGTGGTGGCTTCGCTGTGGAGGACTGCAATCGATTGCAAATGTCCGTGATTGGTAGTTCTGCCAGGCCGAGTTGTTCAAGCCAGTCGAGACCAAGTAGGTTGAGATTTGCATCGGAGAGATAACAGACTCCATCGATGGCTTGTTCTTGAAGCTGACACGACAGTGCAACTGCCCAGTTAATTGCACTGTACCACCACAGGCGCTGGTGGCGGAATGGGATGTCAGCTGGACTGGCGGGCGGCCGATTGACTTCCACAGTCGATTGGAAGATGATTGTGATATCGGACGCAGTGTCAAGCTGGAGACGAGCTGGGTGCCCGTTGATCAGTACGGACACGAACTTCCTGCGTGAGGCGACGTCGACTTTGAAGGAAGCAAGTAAGCTGCTGGACCTGGCGATTGGTTTGGACCGAGGTGGACGTGGTTGCTCCAGTGATAGTGGTCGAAAAGCAGGAGGGGTGATGCTTTTTATTCGCGATAACATTCCCGCTACTCTCGTGCTAGCCAGAGCCGATGATGACGGTACTTACGAGGGACTGTGGTGCAAGGTAAAGTTAACACCGAACAGCTCTACCATGCTCGGTGTTATTTATCGCTCCCTGGATCGTTTCCATCTCAACTGTTAGACGATTTAAGGATATTTGGAGCAACTAACCACTGCTTGATATTGGGAGATTTCAACGCACCTCACATCAATTGGAGAACACTTGCATGTACCAGTGGCTCAGACCGTTTTTCAGAGACACTGCTTCGGCTGGTCGTGGACGAGCTGTGCTTGTACCAGCATGTGGCAACTCCCACACGGTTGCAGGCTGGATGCCGCTCCAGCTTGGATTTAGCGTTTTCTGCATTAGAGTCCGACATCTACCGAGTTGATATTTTGCCCCCAATAGGGAGGAGTGACCATGCGCTACTGGATATATGGTGGGCAAGAGGTGAACTGCGGGCAACACCTACCCCGGTTCGACGGAATATCTGGAGAATTCCGTTCGAAGAGATGAGGGAGGCTGCGCGCGCATACGACTGGGGCGGCAGTACGAACACGGTTGATGTACGTTGGTGCAAAATCAGAGATAACCTGTTGGCTCTCGTGGAACGGTTCGCACCGGTGTCTCGTGGTCGTTCCCACTCTAAAGGGCCACCGTGGTTCGATGTCGAATTGCGTGCCACCCTCAGGCGCAGACACCGGCAGTGGATGAGCTACCGGACTGGTCATGGTACCTACGATGCGTACCGGAATGAATGTAATACCATGAAGCTAAGAAAGCGCCAGCAATTCGAGGAACGGCTGGCCACAGCATCCAAGAGGCTCTGGGCTTACATCCGTCGACGGACCAGAACTAAAGCGGAAATCCCAGCACTGATGGATCAGAGCGGAAGCGAGGTGGTTGAGGACTGGGATAAAGCTCAGCTGATGGCTCGGCATTATTCATCGGTCTTCTCCCAAGATAATGCGCAATCTGCCTTGCCTGATGACATTGGACCATGCCTGATCGACATGCTATTTAGCATTGATGAGGTGGAACGCGAGCTAAGGTCGATTGATGTCAGTAAGTTGTTGCTGCGTGAACTGGCGGCAGAATTGGCTGTGCCACTGACGGACCTGTATCAACAGTCTCTGAACGAAGGTAAACTGCCAACGGAGTGGAAACGAGCAGTGGTTGCACCTATGTACAAGGGGGGAGGACGGTCGGAAGCCGTCAACTACCGACCAGTATCCTTGACTTGCGTACTTGGTAAAGTAATGGAGCGGCTGATAGCCCGTCGTCTCCAGGGGCATCTGGACCAACTCTCGACTCTCAGCGAGAGGCAGCACGGATTCCGGGGGGCGATCTTGCTTGACAAACCTCCTGCTTGCCAGAGAGCGATGGGTGGAAGCGAGAGCGAACGGCAAGACTCTGGACGTGATGTTTCTCGACTTCAGCAAGGCTTTCGACAGAGTGCCGCATAATCATTTGCTCACCAAGCTGTTAGCGTACGCTGTCAGCTCGCCTATAATAAATTGGATAGCAGACTTCCTCCGTAGTAGGTCATTCGCTGTTAGGGTCAACCAGCAATTATCTGAATGGCTGCCTGCCCCAAGTGGTGTGCCACAAGGGTCAGTGCTCGGGCCCTTGCTGTTTCTGGTTTTCATCAATGATCTATTGGACCAGTTGCAGTCGCCTGCCCTCGTCTTCGCTGATGACATGAAAGTGTGGAGGACAGTCTCTTCAGACGAGGATAGCGAAATATTGCAACTGGACTTAGATACGATTTCAACATGGACAGTTCAATGGAGCTTGCCTCTAAACCCAGAAAAATGCTCCTTCACGCACCCGGAGATATGAGGATGTCAAGGCATATCATGTTGAAGGTCACCTGTTGACACAGTGTAATACAGAACGTGACCTCGGGGTGCTGGTGTCAGACACCCTCAAAACGCAGGCTCAACACAACACAAGCTTGTGTTAAAGCTAGGAGAGTGCTTGGAGACTATCCGTCGATCATCTGTTAAAGTATACAAGGAGACCTCCTCTCATCTCATGTTTGTCCGAGATCAGAGTACGGCTATGCCGCAGTGTTCCCCTGTACACAAAGTGAGGTAGCTCTATTTGAGTACAGAGGAGAGCCACTTGCATGGTTGGTGGGATGACGGGCCTCTCCTATCAATGAACAATGAACAATACAAGGTTTTATATCGCAGTAAGAATTACTTACAGAAGCGAAACGAGGGAGGCAACTTATCCAATTTTTTAATTTTCAATTTCAAATCCAGGACTTGATGAAGGCCTGCGCCTGTTGACGTCCTGATGCTTGACTGGTGTGATCCGGAGATTGACCAGACTGCGTTTTCTGTCGATGCAATGCGTTCGGATTCGACTAAAAGTGTGGTTCAAATATATCTACGTGGGCTCATGCGGCCGAGAAACCCCTTGTTTTTTCAGGAATGCAGACAATCTTTCCATGCGAATCTGCAAATTGCCAATTTGCTAAATACATTGCCTATCCGGAGTCCGCTACAACCGTGCATCATTGGTTCTTGGATTTTTGAAACTGGTGACCAATAGGAAAAGAGTGATAGTCGGGTTTTTCGTTCATCGATGTTTTCAGCGATTTCAGCGATTTGTTCACGGGTTCGAGGTTGGGGACCCAATTCACCCGGATCCAGTCAGTTTGTCCGTTTCGATGTCAGCGGTTTTCTGTTGACCTGAAAGGCAGTCATTGAAAACAGGGTGTAGCACCGCTCTTGGGGGTTTCAGAGAATACCGAGAACACAGTAAATTATTAATCTGATTTAGGAAAACTAATCCAACAATTCCTCAAGTGAGTGAGAGTCTAATTGTAATATTCCAATGAGTCAATCACAAGTTACAGTGCACACAATGTCCAACGTTCGCAATATAAGCACAATAAGGTCTGCCTCACGAATAAACGAAAAGTCACAAGTCAAGGAGACACATGTATTGACACAACACAGATGCCGAAACAGATTCATTCACATCGTGTCCTTGTCCATATATATAGGGGGTCCCACAGTCCGGAAACAAACCACCAATCAAAAGTGGCCTCACGTTCACTGACCGCTGACCTCGGGCTCTGGTTGGTCATCTTCCTCAGCCCGGTGCACGGACGCGACCAGCCCGCCTGTTCGAGGACCTGAAAGGAAGCGGAAGGGAGTATATGTGGTCAAACAAAATGGCGGCACACTGCATGCTATTACACAATAACACTTTGAAACGGTCCCTAGAAGAGCAGCTAACAACCTCTAATGGAAGGTCGTTCCAGTGGTTGATAACCCTGTAAGAGAACTGTTGCCTAAGGAAGGTTCGGGGTCGAAGCTTATGGAGCTTCTTGTTGTGACCCCTCCGACTGTTATCGACTACTGGGGTAAAGAATCGCTGCACGAGTCCTGTGCTAAAAAAAGTGCGTAAGGATTAAGTCACCGCGGAGTCTTCGAAACTCAAGTGGGTAAAGATCAAGAATTTCAAGACGAGACTCGTAGGAGAAATGCCGCAAGCCAGTGACCATTTTAGTGGCTACTCGCTGGACACGTTCGATGGTGAGTATGTCCTTTTTCAAGCCGGTGTATATGACTTGTTCAAGCAGTGGTCGTATGTAGACCCCGTAGAGCGACTGAAAGGCATGCCTGTCTATGCGGGGAAAGGCTCTTTTTATCATCCCAAGAGTCCTAAATCCCTTTTTTGCGGCCATCTGATGGTGATAAGAAAAAGATAAACCGGTCGACAGCCAAATCCCTAGGTCTTTTTTGAGGTCTACTTTCGCGATATCTATTACACTTTGTGCACCATGTATCACGAATAGGTTCCCGGAGTCTCCTCCGAGCGACATATGCGCACACTTGCTGTCGTTTAGAGGGAGACTCCAGTCATCTGACCAGCACTTAATACGGTCAAGGTCAATCTGTAATGCACTGGGATCACAAGCATTCCAGATTTTTAAGTCATCAGCATAAAGGAGGGCGTTGCTAGAAATAAGGTCAGGAAGATCGTTGATATATATTAAGAACAATAACGGACCGAGTACGGATCCTTGAGGAACTCCAGCGGAGATCGGAGAAGGAGAAGAAAGGTCCGATCCGGTTTTTACTCTGAAAGTCCTGTTGCCAAGAAAGGATGCAATCCAGCGGAGAACCTCCCCTTGGATGCCATAAGCCTCTAGTTTATGTACAAGAGGACCGTGTGGGACACGGTCAAAGGCTTTGGCAAAGTCGAAGAAGATAGCATCCGAGATATGGCCATTGTCTTTGGCGTCTGTCAGGCTATCCATGAAGATTAGCATATTCGTTATGCATGACCGGTCGGGAAGAAAGCCATGCTGGGTAGAGGAGAAAAGGTTATTTGAAGAAATGCCTAAGGATGGCGCGTTTTAAAAGACGTTCCATTACCTTGCACGGGATGCTGGTAAGGCTGATCGGCCGGTAACTAGCAGGGGAGTGACGATCGCCTGCCTTAAAAATAGGTGTGACAATGGCCTCTTTCCATGCCTCCGGAAGAGTGCTGGTCCGAAGTGTCTGTTTAAACAGACCATGGAGGGGCACCGCCAAACCAAGGGCCGCTTCTTTGAGGATCCGAGGATGGATCCCGTCTGGTCCCATTGCACTATAAGGATTGATCTTAAGCAAGAGATCCTGAACGTCGAGCACAGAGAATTCAGCTGTTAGGAGTTGGGCATTGTTCGATAAAAATGCTGAGTAGTTACATCAGTCTTAGCTTCACAAGGTAAACACTGGCCTAATAGTCAAGGTCATGCCAGAAATGGGTTATTTGAGGATGGAGAAAATGAACAGTCGAGGAATTTCGGCACTGTTCGATGCCGATGGCCCCAGGAAAATATGTAGAAAATTTTGTCACGATGAGGGAAGATAGGAAAGCCTGTACTTTTGCGGAAGAAATGGGCGGTCCTCTGAACTGGACTTCGTTATGTCCTCAAAATCGACGGAATTTCGCAGACCTCGCGAATTGTCCAACCAATACGGGATTTTGAGTGTCCGGACGTGGTGGAATGTTTTCTCGCGTCAGATGTAGTTGTGGAATCAGGAATGAAAAGCGAAATTACGTGATAAACGGAAGAACGTAAAATGATCATGTGAAGTATGACGAATAATGGAATATGTGATTTTCTGGCCAAACCTTTTATATAAAATTTATAATTTCGTGTTAGCTAATAAAATATATAGCACTAGCGAACAATTGTTATCGTATAACGCGAAAAGAGATTGATTAACAGCCTTTCCTAGTATATGATTACAGCCGAATTCTGATGTCGATTTGGTATACACGTCCGATATATAGAATGGAAAGAATGTTTAACAACATAGAAAGATTGCCAGGTGGTCCATTAGGATAGTAAAAAGCACGGATGGTAACGCGAAATTTGTGTTTAATCATGAGACGAAAAGGCTAACTATATATATGTATATTCAAACAGGTTTAACGTGCACAACTTTTGCACAGTGATCATTAACCCCACACAGCTGGTTATCATTACGTGTGAAGTGAGATCTATCGAGAAGAATTGGTTATTACTAGCGGGCGTATGTATATTCACACCCACATGTGTTGACTATAGACGCATTTTGTTGTTCATTTTTAAGTTTCAGACATAACTGTACGAAATTTATCCTGCTGTAGTCATTATTAGTCTCTGAAGTCTAGATAAGTACCTCAGCCAGTGAATTTGATGGCTTTGATCGGTTTGAAGTGTATGAGACGTTGTATCACGCGACGCAGGGTTTCCACTCAGATGTTATTAGGTCCGTTTTCAAAAATATCGTCTTCATGCAGGCAGAGTTTGAAAATGGACATGACGTTCGGTAATGTCAGGAAGGTTTCTAAGCTTCGTTGAATTGATGTATATTCTTACTGGCTCTAATTGCATATGGGAGTTTGTTCCAAATGTAGGAATATTTCACTAGGAAAAAATTTGAACGCACTTTTTTACGGGAATCAAAGGCTGTTAAAGTGAATTTTTGTGTCCGCAATGGTACTTTGAATTAATTTGTAAGCGATTTGCGAAGTTGGCAGCAAATTGGTTGCCATAAACTAGATTATACATGTATACACGTATGGCTCGAGCCGCTTTAGCCAAAGTGGATCGAGTGCAAGCGTTTGGCAGCGTTCTCTGTAGTTCAGAGAAGACGGATAACCTAGTAAACCTTTTGTGAATGCACGTTGGAGACTTTCCAGAGCTAGCCTATCAGACTTGCACAGGTGACCGTATATGAACGTGCAGTACTCAAACTGGGGTCGCGCGCACAGCTGATAAAGGTTTAGTCGAGCTGCAGGAGTGTAGAATGTATGCTCAGTCTAACCAGTCGTTTGTCTAATTTTAGCCACTGGGAAGGATGTATGTTCTGCGAAATTGAATGAGTTTGAGTAACGTATACCCAGGTCACGGACTGAGTTGGAAGTTGAAATACTATGACCATCCAGCTTTATAAAGTCCTGTGGTATACGAAAACCATGCGAGATGATGGTGGATCTATTGGCTGACAATTCCACTAGCTGAGTTTCGACACCAAGACTCTAATGACATGAAGTCCTTCCGTATATTTCCTAAACAAGAAGGAGATCGCCAGGAGGAACAGTGTAGACAAGTTTGATGTCATCAGCGAATAGGAATAGTTTGCCATGCTTGATAACTTGACATATGTCGTCTATATACATAAGAAAGAGTAACAGTCCCAAGGCGCTTCCTCGAATCACTCCACTGGTGACTGGTTTGAGTGTTGAGCAGTCATCCCTATTTTCACTGTCTGTGTTCAGTCTACAAGGTATGAAGCGAACCACCTAGGCAATCGACCACCTTTACCAAAACATGCCATTTTCATTAGGAGACGCTTATGAGGCACACGATCAAAAGCCTTTTGCATATCCAAAAGTATTATAATAGTTGCATTCCCTGAATCAGCAGATTTTGTAACATGGTTAAGAAATTCCAGCTGGCACGTCATGCACGAACGTTTGCTGAGGAACCCATGCTGGGAGTGGTTTATAAGGTTTTGTGATGATAAGAATTCAACCATGCGACATTTTATCATCCTTTCCAACACCCGAGAACAAATTGAAGTATGGTTAATGGGACGATAAGTTGTTGATATCTTGTCGCGAGCCACTTTTATAGCGAAGCTCAATTACAGAATTTTTCCACTAGGGGGGAAGGAGCCAAGTGTTAAAAAGTATAGATATTAAGCAAAAGTAGAGGAATGTCTTCCCCTCCGTGTTTGAGAGCAACAGGGTGAATACCATCAGGATCAGGAATATAAGAAGGTTTGATAATGGCTAACTGAGAGCGTATTTTCACTGCATCAACAGGAACATGGCTTAGGAACGTATTGTACTTACAGGGAAAGGTGGAGTCAATATTTCTCCTCCCCTGTTGAAGAAAGCAGAAAACATGAAGTGGAGACCTTACAGATCGTAACGGGATCATCTGCGGTTGTTTTGCCCTGTAGTGTAACTATTGAGATAACAGGGTTACTCTCATAGTTCCTGCGTCTCAACAACTGCATCAACTCCGAGCTCCTTTTTTGCCGTTAAGCGCATGTTTTTCCTCATTTAGGTGGAGCATTTTGGTTCTATATTCTATCGTGTTAGACATTTTGTGCATCTGCATAATAAGGGAGAATCATGTGTTTTCTGGAACCGTGATTTAGGACTTCTGAGCTCCTTTGAAGCAAGATAAGCTGTCTCTACCCCCGCACATTAGGGCGTTTTGATCTTACCGGGGCTAAGATGTTCATGCAAAACCTGAAGTGTTCATCAAATACTTCGGTTGCAGCACTAGGGTCAGAGGTCAGAAAGAATGTGTTCCACTTCAAGGTTCAGGACGGACACAGTAGCAGAGGAGATGCCTGTTGTAAAAATGAGATCTAAAGTGTGGTTCAGTCTGGTAGGTGCCAAAACGTGTTGGCGCCATCCGTTTATTTGGATACAGGCAAGGAACTCAGCTTGATTTACGTGGCTGTGAAAGATGTCCAAGAGATATTTGGCATGTTGAAATCTCCACCAATTATTTTGTACTGTGAAGGCAAAGTCGATACATAATTCAGTCCATTAATAAGGTTAGTCATGTCGTCATGAGTGGCGTTGGGTGGTCTGTAGACGCATCCTAAGAGTATCTCACAAGATCCAGCTGACACTGACAGCCACAATGAGTCGTTAATCATATCAAGACACGGCTCATCAAGTACGGTTGCAGAATATTGCTCCCTTAGGTAAATTAAGCATCCTCCGCCACGTCCTGCACCGCGATTTTTGCGGAACATATGATAACCTATAACATGTAGTTGTGTATCTGAGGTCTCAGGGGTACACCAAGCTTCAGTGACTAGAATAATGTGAGGATTATATACGGAGATGAGATATCTACAGATATGTATCTTATTGAGTAGTGAGCGTGCAGTCAAAAGCAATAGACTCAGTGCATTTTTTATTGCACATCATTTTTAGACCTTTAAAAATGTCCTAAACAGAACGGTCTTTGTTATTCGTAGACTCTTGTAACGTCGCTTGGTCTGATGCGGTTATAATGGGCTCCCCAATGACTGATCGTGTGTCGCCTGCGCCTGAGTCCATGGCAAAAGGTGTTGGAAAAGTGTCAGTTAGGTACGGTGGGTAGTGGAGCTATGGGAGGTGGACTGGGCAGGAGGAGGTTTGAACGGTATGTGACCCGCTAAAAAAGGAATAAGGTTGAAATGAATTGGTCATGCCCACATGCACGTTGTCAGCAAAGAGATTGCGGGTTGCATTAGGTGAGCATTCATAGTGTACGGGCTATTCGCATTAAAAGGGGTGTTGAGCGTAGGGCAAGCAACTCTGGTGGTAATAATTGGGTTCTGGTTGGGCCTCGCATTCAAAGATGCGTCACGTGAGAGATTAATGTTGTTGGGCAGAGGCTTAGAGTTGGCATGTTATTGGAACTGTCAAGATCCACTGTTAGATTAATCAAGTCAGCGAATATGTTGTTCCTCTGTTGTGGCGTTGGTGTTTTCAGGAGGATCGTTGGCACCCTCAGGTGTGATGCAGCAAGACGAAGCTACACGATCAGCTGGACCCGATTCATCATCCTTGGACACCATCGTACCTTGTTCGAAAGCTTCTTCGGCCACACGCTCCAGGACGACAGTGTTGCACAATAAGCGATTTGGGCATTTCCCTTTCAAGTGGCGTTCTATCCTGCATAATTCTTATTAGTTTGAGGGAGGTTTTGGACTTGATAAAGTCCTCAGATCAGATGAGCTGTTTCGCTTTGGAATGTGAACAAAAACGAACAGAAAACCTTTTGAGTTTTCTTACGAAGACGTATGCAGGTGTATGATGTTGGGTCTATATTAGTAATTCTCCAGAGTAGCTTTTTAATGCCATCCAACTGAAGCTTGTCTGGCACATTGAATACGATGACATTGTTTGAGCAACGCATCCGTTTCGTGATTTCTGTTGCTAACGTGTTGATGAACATGCTTGCACTCTGTAAATTATCCACCTTGGGACTTTCCGGAACTTTGAAGATGTAAGATAAGGAGACAAGATTCCCCTTTAGGACAATCAAATACTGCATTGCTTGGTTTTAGTTGGGCAGTCTCAGCTTCCAGCCTAGATATCTTACCGAATAGATCCTCCAATACATTGTCTAAGGGGATGGAACAGTTCTTAGTTTCAGGAGTCCTGGACGGACCTATCAGTTCCTCTTCACACTCTTTAACGGTAGCTTTGGGAGTGTCAGCGTGAGTTCAAGGCCTGGAGCATTTGCGTCAATATCGATTTTAGAGCTAGAACGAGTGGTTTTGACACCAGTCGATCTTGTTTGACGACCGATTTTGGTCACCATTACTCGTGATGTAAGAATATTTTCGGGCAAACTTGGACGTAAACAAAATGTAAGCAGACTACACGGATTAAAAGTGTCAAAAATAACAATTACATGAGAAATTTCAAATTATATATCCACGCAATAATTACTTGCCCTTTTCGAATCGCGCGCGCAGTCCCTGCACAGCCGACTTAACGAGGGTGACCGAAGCCCAAATTAACTGAAGTGGTCTCCGCGTATTCTTCCAGCAAACACCATTGCGCCGGACGATTATGTTATCACCTGCTTTACCTGGAAAATTTTGTGTGAAAAGTTTGCTGAACACAACCGTCTAGTCGCACCATTAGTTCTTCGACGCCGCGTGTTTAACATGTTACACGAAAGTGCTCGTTCAGTAATCTGGGCCACAGCTGAACTAACTTCCGGCGGGTGGGTCTGGCCCAGTGGGCGAAAAGTACCCAGCACCTGCACGTTATCTCGCCTAGTCTGTCGATAGGCTAAGCTCACCTTCACACGTAGGCGCCGATTAAGCGGTATTGCCTCTCACCAACCGCCTCGCGCAATTCAATATCGGTAATGCAGGTCCTCCGTCAACTTCTGATGATATGATCTGTGTCTAAAGGATGCTAGACCGCGTCGCGCGATGGCCTTGCGCGTTTCCATACACGACGTTTGTCAGAAAACCGTCAGGGGTGCGTTATTGTAACTTTAGGTAGCGTCTCACGGTTGCTGGACAACGGTGACAACTGACCGCGGTCTCCGAGTTGACGGCGAATGCTTTGCGAAAAAATCAAATGCGTTTGGGCATTACTGTACGCGCATCACCGCTCGCCATGTGGTTGCAAACGGAATGGCAGAAAGTTTTATCGACAGCCGAAAGCAGTCCTCATGAGCGTCAGTTCAATCCGTCGGACAAAAGCCCTGTCAAATGTTATGCCTGAAACCCAGGCGGTCCTTAAGGCCGGCCTTCACCAACCCTGCATCGAGCTTTTTACTAACTAGTCGCTGCGTTTTTTCGTGGAGTACTTCCAGGTCACATACTATGACCTTTAGTACGACATCAACCAGCTTGCATCGCACATGCTTCATCTGTGTGTACTGGATAGACGAGGACAAAGCTCTGGAGCGCCTTGTTCCTGAACATTCCCACGACTGCACACCTGTTTGCTCGCGTGGAACGTCCACGGTGCCCGCTCCAGTCAACGTAAGTAAGTCCTTCCAACGTTCCTCAACGGAAGGGGCGCGTTCGCGTGATCATCCCTCAGGGTATTCGGGGCATGGTGAGATTTATCAGCTGATAACTTAGAATTAACTGTATCAATAGAATTAAGTTACCACGCAGTCGTTTGGTTTGAGCATGTCGGAAGATAGGCTTCGAAATGACGCTGGGTGTTGCAGTGCAGTTAAAGCATGCTCAGTGAATTCCGAATTTCTTCATTAATGTTCCCCACATGGGTAGATGTGTCTATTAGTGAACGAACAACATACCGCTGGACGGAATTTTTCATGAAATCTCTAAAATTCCTGTCAGTGCTGGCATTCCTGCTGTGATGTTCAGAACTTCAGTGACCACAGACGAATTGAACGTAGGTTAATTCAGGTGATATTATTGATTTGTATTGTTCTTCTGTCCTGCTGATACACGAAGTATGAAATCAGGTTTCAGAAATGAATCACAGGACAGCGTATGTCGTTGTTTGGTAAGTCCACGAACATGACGGTGGGATGCATATTACTTGGTGCACAGTTGAGTACTTAGTGCGCTGTATGCGCCCGCAAACAGTCCGTGCGCACTAATAAGAATTATTGGAACCTGCACTTCTTCGGATCCTTCAGAGCACTACGCAGAAGCTTGACAAGACAACTCAATCTATAGCATACATATCAGAGGTAATTACTTACCTTCAACCCACATTGGAGCAAATCAGTAGTCACCCTCGCCGACAAAACGACGTTGAAACTACCGTAAAATATATCGGATTAACTGTAAACGCGTCTTACAAGTTACCTAGACGAACGAAGGAGGGAGGACGTCAAACGAACCGGTAAACTGGTCCGAATTAGTTCCGTGCTTCTGACAGCTGCAGACTGCGAGAACGTTATTAACTTTCATTTAGCTAACGGTTCTCAGTGACATGATATATTGATCACAAGGAAACACTTAACAAAACTGATTGCTACCTACGAGGTATCAGGAAATCGAGGTCCGTCATGGTTTTTGGTCCTTCTGTAGGATCAAGTTTCTTGCAGCGTGACATGTCTCCGTCTTTTCACTGATCCATTCATAATGGTTTGCCTGTCCCTGAATAACAGGCGTAGAATTACATAATCGAAGTTCAGTTGTTCATCTCATGTTTGAGTTCGTTTATATTCAATTCACTAGTCTGCTTATGATGACTGAACTAATTTTAACACTCGGAGGCACACAAAATATTAAACTCTTCAGGTGGGGCCTTCCTTATTATCCCCCGTTCTTTCCCTCCACTTGTCTGTAACGCCGTCAGATTCTCTGATGACACCAAAGGTACTTCTCCGTTGACCACGATATCGTGCTCTACTCGAAACGAATCGGTTTATTATCGGTCAGCGCGCATATACCGTTCCTCGTCAGACTGCTGGTAAAATTCGCTTTCGTCGAAAATTTTCATCATAAAAATATGTCCTTGAGATTGCTTCCTTAATTTACAATTGTGATTCTTTTCCGAGGTACACTTGGTCAACAATTTTCTTTACACAATCCGCGAAAGCAACCAACTGAAAATGACCCAGACCCTTGCTACAAAACCCCTACGGACATTCTTGGTGCCGACAGAACGCCCGTTAACTAACGGGATTATCTAAATTGATCTATCTAAACTATTTGAACTGTTCACGCCAACATACTGCAACGTACAGAGGGTGACTTTTCCAACGGATCTGAGGTTAAAATTCATCAACGAGGTTTTTTGAGACGAACGAAACTCTTGAATACGAGAGCATGATTACACGCGGCGTCACTCAGATTCGATGTATATGGAAAACTCGTCCTCAAACTGGTCTCCAAATGCTGTTGTCATTGTGTGCCATAGTCATTGATCGAAGAATGATATGTAGACGCAGTCACAATGTTACTATTGGAGAAAGGACTTCCACTTAATGTTGATATTTTACCAGCTTGCTGATCCTCCATCAGTGAAACAATAGGTTCGGAGTCACCGCAGTTATTGACGCTTAGTCCTGCTGTTTTTCTTCCTGCGGTAAACGATAACGCAATACACGTTGCACCAAGTCCAGGTTGGGGTTCACTTAATGACGCTGAAAACACTGAGGTGGTTTCTGACTGATTTGGTGCCCGATTGTCTCGAAAAGTTCAAATTTTTCGAAGGTTCATTAGCAAATGTGCAGCGGAGGCCAGTGTGGAAGCAGTTAGTCTAGTTGTACTTGACGGTCGAAGATGCCCCTGTGGGGGACATCCTGGGAGATGCATTGTGACAATAGAGGTGTGGCCGACAATGGAAGCCAAATTTTCAGTAGGAATCGACCAAGTTGAAAACCGTTTATCGCCAGGATTCTGAGGTACCTCCTGATACTCTTCCAGTGACTAGTTGGAGACTGTGTCTGGAAGTTATTTTTCGGCCATTATGCCCACTGCAGTAGAGGCCGCAGAGCCGGAAGATCTTAAGCTGTATTCTTCGGATGAGCCGTGCTCAACAGCAACGATTTCCGGAACTTTGTTATGCGTTCTTGTTTCCTGGGAAATAATTAGGAACTTTTGCAAACAGATCCACAAAGTAAGCGACATATCCTGCTGACCTGAAAACGATTGGTATATGTACGGGAAACGCAAGCATGATAGCAAGTACTTCATTGCATTCGGACACCCACGCTTCAAGTGCAGCTGACTGACGTTGCACACTTGACCGTTTTCTTCCCCAGAAATGGACACGTTCGGCGGAGTGAGGTTCAGTTAATCCTCATAGATGAAACGTTTCGACACTCAATCCACTACCTTCGAAACCAATCAAATACTCAAAATTACATAGCCTGCAACACTACCGACTCGTATGTATCATTGGCGCGCTCAGACGAAGCGTGCCTGGATGTCCATGAAGATCTATTTAGGGACTGCTGTTTTGCAATATATCGCTTACAATATTTTTACTTTAGTGTTGGGGTTGTGTCGTTTTATAAGATGAAAAGGTTGATACTCTGACTGATGGATGCACGAATCTTCGAACTCTGGTAATTTGCCTATTTTTTAGATGGGTTAATAAGCTCGGGCATTGGACATTCGTTGTAGAATATGGAGACCGCGTTTCAAACATAGCTTGTGCGATGGCCACTATCCTATCAGTTTCAATCCAAACTATGTACACCCGTGGAACAGCACCTCTCGCATCCACAAACGAGAAGGACAAGCCTCGCCTTTTCGTCTAACTGATAAGTAACGTCCATCTGGCTTGTCTTGGGTGGTGCAAGTATTTCTACTTGAAAGTTGTTAATGTGCAGAAAATAAGTTGGAGGTTTTCCAAATCGACTACGAAATAGCGCCGTATGCTTCGGTTCAAACGACCGTGTGAGCAGCCTCGGTATCCAATCGCATTTCTTTTTGTAAACAGCCCGGCGCGTAAGTGTCTCATATTCATCCCACCAAAATGTTGGAATGTCTCGTATGACCTACAGTAAAAGGGTGCTGTTGGACAAGCACTGTGAAATGTCGTCAAATTCGTTGAGGGTCAGGGGTCGCCACATCGATTTGATTATGGCGTCAGTGACGTCGAATGACCGATCCTGCTACACGACGCAACTTGTGAAGTGAAAATCTCCACTGACGTCGCTGTTGAAGTATGAATTAGACAAGCGACTGAGCTGGAAAGTCGCGCTCTCTGGTACACTGAAGGATGTCAATTTTCCTTGTGTGAAATGCACGCGTTGCGGACTCCAGAAAAATTCAGGGCCTTCTGTCTTATACACATCTTTATTTTCATTTAATTTTAGGACGGGCATTAATCACATTTTCAGTTTGTCATAATGTTTTTACCGTCACAAGCAACCCCAAATACGTAAGTTATGCATGCAACACTACAATTTCAGAGTATTATCGCGCTGTAAATGCCAACGTTGCCACAGATTTCAGCCGCGGTCAACACGATCGCCTCAGACACAAGCTGAAAATCTGTGACATCCAAGGAGTGCTTCTGAACGAAGCTATATTATTTTAGCGTCTGAACACTTAGAATTAGGAAGGTATCGGAACTTTCAAATCCTTTCCTGATTTTTACAGTTTCCTGAGGTGCTAACCCTCGTTACCTCATTATTTTCAGCATATACCAAGGATCTTCCGGGCAATATTCCCGGCAACGGTCATTTTGGTACCAACAAGCTGCAAATATAGAATGCCAGTGACCGCGGTGAGCTGCAGATTGGCGTTGTCTCGATACAGTCCTCCTTGGAAGATGGGGCTGTGACTCAAAATTTTCAGTCTCTACTCACTTGAACTCCAATAACTTCAATGTTACTAGATTCTTCAACACTTTTCTGATATAGGACTCTCTAGGCAATTCTGCATCTCAACGGCTGAGAGCGGCAGACGGGGTCATTCAAGGAAGCCCTACAAATTCCGCCTTGCAACCATCCTTGAGCAATAACTCTTTTGTCACTAGGTCAGCAGTCATCGGAAAAATCTTTCGTCCGGCGATGTTAGTCGTTTCTCTCAAATTCCTGTCGTTAGATCTGAGCTGTTATCCTGCTTTCTTACTAACGCAATCTTCAAGGACAATGTTACAGGCTCTTCCAATCTATTGCTTTTTGTTTGACTTACGCCTGCTTGGTACGAAAAGTGGGAAACTGCGTGGAATCCAACAATTTCGGTTACCAGCTGCGAACCAATGTGCTACTCATTAAAGTTGCGAAAGTAGCCGAGACACGATACGGCCTCAAAAATATCTGGATCTGATTATGATGGTGCATCAACCGAAGTCAAGAGACATGCTGAAGTCCGCTAATTAGTTTGATCAGTGCTTGTCCTCAACACAATATTTGTACCTGACGCATTGCAGCGCAGAAGATGACAGTAGTGATCGGCTGAGGGCTGTACTACGGTGTGATGCCCCACGAATCAGCCTTTGAGTAATTCTGTGGAGCCCGCCGTGATGACTTTCTCCGGTAGGCTTATCCAGTAGCTAAAAGCTCGTGCGGAATATGAGTTAGTCTTACAGCACAGACGTGTTGGCTTTTGAAATTCGAACCTGTACAAATCCGACTCAACCCTATCCTCTCCCGAATATTTATTCCTGTATATCCTGCTTCTCCTGTTTCTGACGGCTAACTAAACCTTGGTCCAGATGTTTTTGTCTTATCGCGTCAATTCACTAGCTGTGCGAACAGCCAGTTGCCGGTTAGTGTACTCTGCCTAGGTGGTGTGTGCATCACCCCCTCTGGAGCTCGGGTCCTCCCCTATGTCTTGAACCTGTTGTGTGCTCCGAAGGCCTCTGCTGGGTATGAATGTCATATTATGTTATCGTAGTTCATATTTGGCTTGTTCGCCACCAAATTGTGATTCATTTTCCGGGAATGATCTATCGATTGAAACTGTTGAAGTTGCTTAATTATTCTCCTTGATAATTTTTCAGTAGTGCGGTGCCGTTGTTATTCAGTCTCGTTTTTATTATTTGGGATTTCTGTTTCATCACCACGCATTGTCCAGCGTCTTCGCGGAAGACCGTACAGTTGCTGCGCTGCCTGTTAGGATTGAGCAACTTTCCTCCGAAGCCGGACTTGCCATTGGGTTGCAGCGGAAAAATGCAGAGATGGGCTGAGTTAAGAAGAACCCTGGGGATCATTACCGTATCTCTCTGAAGACGACGGTATTCAACAGCAAAATAATTGACTGCTTTATTGTCGTGGATTGTGACAAGCCCTCCAGTCCTGCAATCTGTCTGGCGGTTCATCGCTGAAGCATTTCAAGTAGCCTGACGCCACGGGGTAAATAGGGGGTACGAGCTTGTGCGTTCGAATCTGGTTAGTACTTCAGTAGAACACAAAGTATATCAAGAAACTAGGTCTAATGCGGACGATTAAGACAAATTTCGATGGGGCGCATAACACCACTGCCTTTGTGGATATAATGTGAGAAACCCATTAACCTTCCTGTAACACCGTTCTAAAATCGCGCTTTTGCAAGAGCAATATAAGTTGGGCACCGGGCCATGTTATACAGTCTTTCCGTGCTTTGGCAAGCGCGAAAACCTTCCATTTGTTTGAGTCGGATAGCAACCGGTCGTCCACGGACCACTCACAGAGTATGTCGGGGTCTAACTGAAGTGAATCTTTAGGAGATAAAGCAAATATGGGAGACCTGATTTTTACACAATCTGTGGATATCAAACATCCACAGTACGCAGTGGGTGGGTTATCGTTAACAGATATAATAAATGTTGTGAGGCGTGTTACCGGTCCCTGTGGTACACCTCGGTGTGCCGGGTGAGCGCTGGAGTACTTCTCATGTAATCGGACACCCATACCAAGATGTCGGCACACTCTTTGAGGAGGATGCATGTGCTACCACGAGGACCGCGTGACTTTTGAATTTCTCACTTTCTGAGCTTCTTGAGGACACCGGATGTATATCTGCTGAAGCCCTCATATGGATTCTTAGAGTAGGGTGTTAGTACTCGTTGTGTCTGGGGTGAATCGCCGCCGCTTTTAATTGCCGCCGTAGATGAGAGACAACTACTCTGACTGCCGCGGTATTGGATTTGGTTAAACCACTTGTAGCGGAGATATTTGGTATTGCTGGCTTCGACTTTGACTTACTGGATAGGCAAGCCATATCAATTTGAGATTGTTTTTTGAACAGTTCGCCAGATCACTGTGAAATCGCGATCACATTAGACCACTGGGTTGCGAAGGCTGCGCATTGTGCCGTAGCTATTATGAGCCTGCCCTGCACTGTCTAGTTGGAGATGGTCTTAAAACTTTCCTTCGAGCAGCATCAGTTCGCTGTTGCTTCGAGTCAACGAGCTCTCAACTTTTCCGTTTGGAGCAGTCTAAGAAATTCATACTTCTCACTCGATTGCTAAAAAACATTCTCAATCGATGTTCAACGTGCATCGTGCCAGCACTTTCCCATATTGCCTCATCAAGTGACTTCCTGATTACAAAGAGGTTTGTCCGACAGAGCGCGAACTATGCACTCCGGGGGTTCTTAACCCCAGTGGTTCTACGCACACAATTGAACGAGAGGTTGACATGGTCATTTATTCCCAGAGGAGGGATTCAGGTGATGCCGTCAATCATCACCGTTTCTCTTGACGGTACAGAATCCAATCGGGAGGACAGGCTATCACTGAGCTATCTAGTTGCTTTCAGACTGTTCTCAGCAAAGTCTCGATCCACACTGACGTTAACGAACCTGCAGGCCTTAATACCCGCGGTACCCGAAGGGCTCAGAAATTCGAAGTTGATACACTGGAAGGTGGAATCTGTCAGAATGGATAGAGTTTTGATGTTCCTGTTGTCCACAAACTCCAAAGTTTGGATGGTTCGGGCACCATTTGTTGGAGTTTTATCTGGAGGACGTTAAATAACTTCAGTTGTGCAGTTGCTACTGCTGTTAATTGTGAGAAAGCGCCGAAGAGAAGTCTTTAGATCGAAAGTGAGACTTCCAGCAAGAGTTCAACGCTGAGGTTCTCCAGTAAGTGGAAAGAAACCGCACCGTCGCTACTGATTTTACGGTCAAACTGTAAGAAATTAGGACTCTGTATTGACGGTTCGGTATACTTGATGTATGGAAAGAGTCACTCCTCCCCGATAGCAATCAGCTGAGACGAATAGCCAGCACACTGTTCAAGCACCTCTGGTAACTAGTTACGTAGACTTTGTGCCTTTGCTTACATGCAACTCTACGAGTTCATTTTCAATGAACGGCCCAGACTGAGTAGCGGTACACGGTTGCCGACGAAGTCAACGGTATATCCGAAATTTGCTTGATCACTGCTGCTGTTGGCATCCATGCTACCGGCCAAGGGTTGGTTTTAACAAGGTTGGGCAGTACCCAATCAGCAAAGTAGGCGACACCGTTGCATCTCCCTTGAGTTTTGTCAAGGGAGTTGGTCTCCTGGCTGCCCGTCTTGGCGCACATGGACGAGCAGCGTGGTTTTGAATAGTAGATGGGAAGTCTGTGAGACACGACTGCCACGCTTTCATTGTTTCCTAGACCATCATTTGTGTAGCCAGAGTTACTTTCAACAACCTAGAAATGGTGGGCATAACCAGACAGGCGTGCCTGGTTAGCCGAACAATGATAAACACAATCGCAGTCGATGCGAATTTGTCCCGAATAAACGCCCACCGACTTGCACCGTATCTTATGCTAGCGGGATTTCCTGACTGTGGAAGATCGTGGTGAATG
The DNA here is from genome assembly GCA_014220965.1 of Paragonimus kellicotti. Lineage (NCBI taxonomy): Eukaryota > Metazoa > Platyhelminthes > Trematoda > Plagiorchiida > Troglotrematidae > Paragonimus > Paragonimus kellicotti. The sequence continues at coordinate 14,258 of LOND01000734.1, read as the reverse complement.
ACACCATGTTTTCCGACCGCGGCTGTGAGGCTTCGAATGAGACGGCTTTTCATGCGTAAGTGGCACTCTGTCCCTGTCTGGTCAGCCCTAACGCAAATGCTCGTAGATCTTTCTAAGATGCGAGAAGCGATTAAAGAAACACGTTCAACAGCTTTGGTAGAATCTAGCGCGATGATCGTGGTTCATTGTTGTTTCGTAACTGCAGTGGTGTGTTCTCACATAACGCACATTTGATGACTGCATTGAAGATTCGACAAGTGATATTCCATTTGACCAGACCTTCGGTTTGCGTCACGGCTTCTAAAATGCAGTGGACATCTTCCGGATCAAACTGACAAATCTCAGTGACGCGCAACGAGTTGGACCACCATTAAGCAAACCTAAGTCGACAGAACAGATATGAACCCCCGACTTCGTATTGCCCAAGTACCCTCAATAGTTCGCTGTCGATGAGGTTGCCAAGTGCCTTAAGCAGATTTCTAGAGAAAAACTATCACGGTTCAACCCTGGATACGAAATTTTCACACTGGTGAAGGAAAAACTGACGGCTGTGATCAACGTTGCAATTGTCATTCGTTGGCGCGAACGAGTTGTGTTTTACTGATGGACGGTGGATTAATCGTGGTGTTGAATTTTAGCCTTTCACCTCCAATCCACCTCTGTTGAGACTGTACGGAGCAACAACATGGTACGCACCAACAAGATGATATTAGTTGGAACTTGGACCTACAGACGATCACCTTTGGGTGCAATTGTTTGCAAATCTTCAACTGCGACAATAGTATTGTCCAGCATTACCGGAAAAAGTCATCAGCAAGTTTGATGCAGTTGATGAGGCTAGGGATATCACATCCCGCATGAGCAGTCCAGCCCAAGCGATTGTTACCGAACCCTCTCGCACCATGTTGACAATGTTAGGACAAGTATTTCCTGAGTCCGTGTTCCATGGAAAGGCGCATTTAGCGAGGATGCAACAAACCAGGCACGAAAACTACTGGTAGTTAGCAGCCGAAATTTAAGCAATGCTTGCTGGAACTCTGATATCGATATTTCGTTATTCGAACTCAACTCTGGAGAGTGATGGTGGTACGGTTTGTTGCCCATCAACGAGTTGCCAGCACTGCTTGAGATGAACAATACTTTCAACATTACCATTTTTTACGGACCACACCTGTGGAACTATTGACAAGTCACCAAACAGTAGAAACTTCCACGCTGCACCCAACGCATACCAATGTTTTGAAGATGAAGGGTAACGCAGTAGAACTCAAAAAGCCTGTCGTTTCATAGACATTCCAGAGCTCAATTTACATGGCCCAGATTGGACGACTAAGCCTTCAATTCTAGCGAAACCTGTACGGCTTTTCGTACGAGAAAGCAAAATTCTCCAAAATCTATCCCTGTATAGCTAACCTATGTCCCAACCTGCAATGGATCGGCACACGTGCTCTTCTGTCCCTCCTCTTTGATCGCACATGTCTGCATGTTCTCTTTTCTATCTATGGTGCATCCATGCGAGCCAATTTTATTGGCTATTAATATTGTATGGTGTATACTGATTCCCTCTCGGACGTTCGAGGTCCCATCATTGCGGTTTCCTTCGTTCCCAATGGCTTTGCGTAACGGTTATACTTGCTTGTTCCTACCATTTCTAGCTCTCTGCATGGTTTCGTCGTACTGCGGAAAGCATACCTCCGACTCACAAGGAATTGAGGTTTGTGCTTCGTTTGTGCAGTGGTCGTTTTATCGATAGCATATACTTTTCGGAGGATAACGTCAGTTTTGTGGTTTTGTGTTCGTTGAAATTGGACGCGTTACCCAGCCTTCATATAGGGATCCTCACAGTACCTCTAAACATTGTGTGCAACAATACCACCGCCGCCGCCGATCAGCTTTGAATCTTCTTATGAGTTAGGGCAAACTTACCAGCCATCTGTGCCAAGACTACGCAGTTATTTACCAAGGTGGCCAGGCGGATGCCGGTTCATCCTGAAGGATACAAACTGGGTCAATACTTCGTCTGAAGCGCCCGGCTCTACATAATACCGACAATTGCGGACTAAGCTGTATTGATTACAAATGATTGTGGGGCGTCAGTCTGCCAGCCATTACAGATTACTCGCGCCTGGTTTGGTGATCGCGAGAACAGATTGTGCGGTCCAAATTCGTGTCGACTCCTCTTCTGATTTCAACGACGCACTATACACCCGTCAGTGACCATCGCCTTACTCTGACCATCAGGGTGCGCGACTACAGAGGGGCACTTGTTTTTCCTAGCTGGATCTTGTCGATGCCTATATTTAATTGAAAGTTGTCAAGGCCTCCAATGCACTTTTGATAATCAACGCACACCGAGGTTTGGTTGCCGTCCTTTATAAGGACTCTTCCAAAAATGTGCCAACAGACCATTAAGACGAGGCTCACCGACAAGCCGGGGAGGGCAACACATTCAGATGCCATCACCCGGGTAGGGTTGGAACCTTTCCAATCTACATTGAAACCAAAAACTTCCGGCTTCCTTCAGGAAGAATGCACATTTTCCATACACTACGTCAAAAACTTGACATTCATAAATAACAGGAATGATCATCAAAATGACCTTCATAACAGAGGAGCCATCAAAAATGTCAATTTCTATCGGCGTTTACTCACCCCTTTTGTCTCTCACTCCAGCTGGTCACTGAAACTTCCACCTATGAATAGTGTACTGCCTGCGTCCGCACTTCGACAAACTCTTGGCGAAGAAACAAACCTGATCTTGGTCTTCAGACTACAAAATGCCCTTCGGATCAACAGAGAAGACACCAAGAAAGGCGATTTAAATTAAGACTTGTGTACTTGGATGTTACCTGACTTATCGTGCATTCAGTACCACAAATGGTGGCGTACGTATGTTTGCTACCCATGGGAGGACAAGAATGACGTGTCCCCGAAACGACAAGGAAGAGCACTAAAAGTCTTTGTTTGAGACTGATGCTTGTGTACGACGGTCGAGTCGTGCTTTTTGACTCGAAGGAGTACACACTCCTTACTGAGCCTGTCCAGCGCGTGGTTACCAAATTATTTACGGGTTTAAAAATCATCATGAGGGAAGAATCGATTTCGGAATTCTTGATCTTCATCCATTTGAACCTTGGCAACTTCCCCACAGTTCACTTCTCACGCGACTCTTTCTAAGCTCAGGTCTTCTAGGAAACTTTTCCTGCTTGGCGAATAACCGTAGACTACTGGGACATGCCAGGAAGCTCCAAAGATCCGCTCGAGAACACTCTCCATACACGGTTAACAACGACTAAGACAACCTTCGATCTAGGACCGTTGGCCACACTTCCAGTGGACGTTAACAAACTGCCAAATTTTCGATCACTAAGAGGGATAGAACGCATGGCTTCACTATCTTTAATTCCTGTTGCCACCGCCAAGAAGAGTGCTGCTCCTGGCTGACATTTCAGATAAACAGACGTTTGTTCGACAGACGATAAAATAAACCGAACAGATTCGTGTTTCCTGGACCTCTAGCTTCAAACCCGTGAAGTAACTACTCGGGGATGCCCATTTTCAGTTCCGAAAATGGCGTCCTTTTTGCACGAAGTTGCCACTTACCCTGCTTAATATATTATCACGACTGAGAGAAATATCAGTTAACATTTTTATACACTCAGCGGTTGAAGTTCAAAGCTGCGCAATCGACAGACGTTCATCGGAAATTCCACCACAGAGGAACTCGCATATGTATACTCCTCAAGTGTCGTAATTCGTCATTTTTGTCACCTTAATTGTCGATCAACGTTGAGAACTGAAATGAAGTAAGGCTGTTTCGGCCTCTTGCAAACTGCTATCATCCAACGTTGAACTTCGCACACGTATCAAGCTAACTGAGCGAAACCACATGAAGGCAACAAAGACTGATGTCCGGAAATCCTGAAATAAAATTGCTGAACGGTTCGGAGCTTCCGGCCTCCTGGCTTCTGACCTTCATCCGTATTGCGCAGTGGATTCACGTGTGTTTAACTGATATGTAACTTCTCAATGCCACCTACCTAGAAAATCCATCGAAAGTATGCGGAGTTTTCCCACAATAAAGCTCACGTACCAACAAATTCACACAATAATCTTCTTTCATTCATCAATTACTTCATTGTTTCGCGGGTCTAGTGATGTTCCACCTCACGTAACTCGGTATCCGTTTTACTGTACAATACACTTGCAGAAATGCTGTGTCACACTTCCCTGTATCTCCGGTTGGCGAGCCTCATCCATCAACTATCGCCCGACTGTTTTATTTTTGTATCCCATAGAAGCTCTTCACTAGCTTCCTAAGTGCCGAGCTAGTATGAATAGACGTGTGATTTTCGGTGAATTGATGGCTGATCCTCTCGTAGTTTCAGAATTTGTGTTATTCAAGGTTTGGTAGGCGCTCGCCAACTTCTTTAGCTAGTGCAGTTTTTGAAACTTCCTTGTTGTGAACATACTACCATTATTGTCGGGGACCACCCAGTCTCAGAATGGAGCTTGCTTATTGAAGTAATGGATTTTCGCCGTGTATTCAGAACTGGCTGTACGCTATCTGGGATGAATCCCAAGGTAGCCTTACCCTCGAAGTTTTTTGTCTGTTCATAGAATGGCATTTTTGTGCTTCGTTCGGAATCCGATCTGGGGCACGACAAGTGAAAAGTAGAAATAGTGAGCCTGGTGAACCAGCGCTCTACCATATTTGACAACTGAACTCCGCAGGCCACAACTAGCATATACTAGCATCAGGCAACAGATGTGGGCCTTTAGTCATTGCCACAGGTGAGGTCACCCCAAGTACGACCGACAAATTCGGGCCGCAGCTTAGAGGACACTGGTTTGGCATCCTGAGGACGATCTGTTCATTTCATGCGTAAATTTCAGACTATCACACTTCACGTTCAGGTTCACAGTTAAATGCGACATCGTCACCGAAAAATGTAGGAAATCGGTACTAGCCTAATCACTTGCAGAAATGAAACTGAAGCATATAAAGACAGGTTTACACAAGTCTAAAATATCACACCATCCTATGACGGGTCCTTACTTGGGAAAGTCGATAAGGGCTCCCACCGCATTCACACTGTTCACCAAAAACGGAGCTGGGTTGCGGTAGGAAAATTTCAAAAACGTCCAAAAACCCATCACGTGTATATCTATCACGGATAATAAGCGGCCACTCTACACCACACAGTCAATACGGAAATAGTGGTCTCCATAAATCGCGCTCAACAACAACTACTCCGTTCTCTACAAATAAAGAACTAACGGTTTATTGGTCAATGTTCAACTTACCGTAAACTGCTGCCACAGATCGTGTTGAGTATAAGGTACATGGCAGTAACCAGTGGAGTGTCCATGGCAACACTCAGCGGCTCCAATCCGTCACTTCTCCTGAGCTACAAACACTCCGTCGCGGCCGAAACGCTTGGTACACTGGGAGACTGAGACTTACTAAGGTCCCATTCAAATCTCCGAAGTTCGTGAAAAAGGTTATATTAACAGCTATCTCCATCAAAAAGCAAATTTGTGGGATATCCGCATTAACGCCAACTCGCCTAGGTTAGGGTATACTGTGCATGAGGACCATCACTTGTCGGCAATCGCGTCCGACCGTATTGCGTAAAGCTGCGTAAGTATACGTAAGATTTCACACGGTTCGGACGTAGACCACAACTCTGCGTAATAGTCGTTTATTGCCGGTGACCTGAACCAAACTGCGTGAGCAACTACTGCACCCCATCTACCTAGATCAACGCACCTGTCTATACTCAGAGTGCCTTAACTACTGAGGGGCACTCTAGTTTTATGCACCGTAGTCTAACATACATTGAGCTAATGGCACACCCGTCGTATGGTACTCCCGACGAATATAGGATTCTTTGAAGATTGACCACACTGGCAGTTTCACAGGCCATCAAGGAATTAAACCCAGTGAACACACCTTGCACTGAAGTCATTGTGTTTGTCACCAGAACCAGCGGGACCCCACCAGCTGGTCGAAGGGCAGACCGCAGCCAGTGTCGTATCGTTGCCAGTCAAAATAATTCTGAGGTTGGCTCTAGCGCCTAATCCGTAACCGGCTCTCCAGTCAACTAATAATGGCTGTTCCCTGAAAGCAAACTTCTGGAGGTGTTTATGTGCCAATGCACAGACTGTAAAACCGATGATCGGAATGGCGCAAATTTTGCCATGACCAGCCTCTCTCAGTTAGTTGCGATCATTGAATATTGGTCGCTGCAAGAAATCAGGGGTAACGACTTTTCTTTGCGCAAACTCGGTATTCTCCGCCTTGACCAGGAGACGGGTCGGGATGGCGGAGCGAAGATATAGCTACCTGAACATTCAGTCACCTTGATATGACAGATTTTTCTCTCACGCAAATGTACCAAGTTTCTCCCCGTGGTCTTTCAAAACCGACAATAATAAGGCATATGTGGTTAGTGTCATTCATCATCTTTCAAACGTTACGCCGGTTGATAATGAAAAACTCATTTGAGCTCTGAAAGTCACCAGAGAGAAGCATACTTCAAGCAACTAGATTATTGAGAATTTCAACCTTCCTCACACTGATTTTCAACTCTTCTCTGCAAATGCCAGACATAACTCGATGGCTATCAAATTTCTTTACGTCAACTTATATTTAGTTATAACGAAATGCTTACGGAATTCGACGAGATGGCATCCGGGCAATTAATTCCTACGCCCAGATTTCATATCGTCGAATAAGCCTACGATGGTGGTCAGTATAAATCAAGTTGCCTCACTGAGATTAGTTAACAATATCAAGGCGTTGCTCGATTTTGTGTGCAGTACTACGTGGTTGAAGAAAACACTCGGGATCCAATACCGGTTCTGCCGCGCAAGTATACCATTTTCGGTGGCGACGCTACATAAACAACTTGAATGACTAACATACTAGAAACCGTTGGACAGTCTTTAAGACTGTCGTTCACTGGTTCACAAGGGGATCTTTGTCCTCAGGGCTTACTGGGCCAAAAATGATTAGGTGTTGACCGAAGTAAACTATTAAAGTGCTGTTGGTTGCCAGGCGCAAAGCGGAAGAGCTGTTTCAGTAAGACTATACTGGAAGTACTCGCCTGCGTCTGGCAGCCCCACGAAACAAGTGCACCGCAGCAGTTAGACGCGACCGTGATATCCACGAGAGACACCTTGTAGAAAGATGTAGATTGAATCCGACGACATTCTGCCTTTATCTATCCATGGTGTTCAAACTCAAATCGAATGCCCCAGTGCGGAGACCACCGAGGGAGATACCAAAAAACAGCAAGATGGTTAGAGCTATCGCGACAAAACTGCTTGAAATATATGATACCGGATCTGATGTTCCAAAGCAGTACACTTTTACTTCAGCGCCAGGTAATTTCAGTGAACGAGGTTTACTCGGACATCAGTCCTTGAGAGTTTAATGACCTATGGATTCACAATTAACCCGGTCCAGACAATACATCACCCAGTTTCCTCGAGGAATATTTGTAATCTTTGGCAACTCCATCGTTTACCCTGTCTAACCACTAAACGGGAGCACAATGCCAGGTCACTGAAAGCCCTGCCATATGATGGGCCTTCATGAGAAAGGTACACATGCCAGTGCTGCCAGCCACCATCCCATCACTTCATCTATGACTCAGTCGCAGGGGCCTGAAAACAGAGTTGGTGAACATATTCAACGGAATACAGGCGGATGTACTCTATTTTCAACACAACGGCATGTATCTCGTTAAGGAAATTCGTGTCCGCCCAAGTTATTGATGACAAGCAGCCTATCAGCTCAAACCGTGGCGTGAATGTACTCTAACCAAACTTCGCACAGCGTTCGACGTGCTAGACCACAAAATCTAGCCAGCCAAGATGGAGGCACCTCCGGCCAACTGCTAGCCTGACTGCAAAACCACCGCTCGGACAGGAATATGGGAGAGACGGTCCACGAAGAATACTCTGCAACCTACCTGGTCGCTAAGGGAGTTCCTCAGAACTTCATTCTTGAAACGTTATTGTACCTGCTGTTCATCAGTGATGCTACAGCAATCATGTGGTGTGAGCGTCTGATTTATGCGGGCGATATGAAGACCGGGAAACCAACGCGCACTTCAAAGGATGTGAACGTACTTCAAGTTGACCTGGATGAGCTGTATCGATAAACAGCAGAAAACTATTCGCGCGTCGAAATAAACAAATGTAGTTGCCTCTGTACCACACTAGATTATCGAAAGTGCTTACTACATAACAAGAGTCCTTAGCTGATCTGTCGTTCAACAACATGAACTAAGTAATTTTATTCAAGATGATGTGAACGTTTCGTGCAACAGCACATTGCTGGCACGTAAAACTAAAAGTATTGTGCACCTAATGGAAAGTGATTCAGGTCGCGTGAATCCTGCCATCATTTCCAGCTTGTTACTGTAAGATCATTTAAAAATTAATTTGCAAGCATATTCTTCATTTTTTCGTTGAGACATTACATTCGATAGAGGCGTTCGCAGGAGTGTCTTCGAATATGTGCTCCGAATGTGGACTTTGTGGCATGCCCCCAGATTCGAGAAACTGGATCTGTATGGTCCGGAATATTGACGTTATCCCGAAGACATGGTGCTTGTCTGGATAGCCCGAGAGGATGAGACTCAGTCAGTTTTCACTAACGAAAAGTCGGACATTGAAAACCAAGACTCACCGCATTGAAAATGTGTTGCTACCGAACATGGGGAATGGAGGTTACGGAGAGAGCACGTCAAACTACCGCGACACGGAGCAAGTCGCGGTTGCAGTTCCGATGCGACTACTGAAAAATAAAAACTTCATTAAAACAAAAGTTGATTAAAAAATAAAACCATCGGATATGTACAACGTAATGCGACAATCAAAAATACCATTTACTCTATCCACCACATAGTTCTCAATACTCTTAATCACCCTTGCACTAGCGTGATAGCTACCAGTGACAAATCGGCTCTAAGGGACAATGCCCAGAGTTAGAAAGGCAATAGAGCAAAACTGGTTGCAGGAATTTATCTTCAACTATAAAACAAATTGGTTGCTGAAATAACCTTCCGGAAGTGGTTGTTACGGCGGCAACCACAGATCAATTCAAACGTTTGTTTTGTAAGCAACACATAACGAAACAACTTTTTATTGACGATCATACATAGAATTTGCAGAACCCGTGTTTTCCTCGGTAATGTGTAGTCTACATATTGCATTCCTAATGACCTAGGGCTGGAAAACCCTGCAGCCGCCACATTTTCAACATCACCTCTATGCAGCTATTCCTTTGTTGAGTAGCATTATCACTTTAGAGAAAATCCTCCCTACTATCCTGACAATTCACCAGTTTATGTGTTGTTCCTGCACGAATGTCTGTGGTCCGAAATGTCTGATGAGTGCACGAGCCCTGGATGCCACTTACCGCCCTAATTTGCTAACTTCTGTTATCCCATCGCTTTCGCCTTCTTATCAATTACACAAGCGGAATGTAGTCCTAACACATAGTTTTGTTGTGTTCTAATGCACAGCACACTGAGCAGTTTCTCACAGGTACAGATTCATTAGTGGCAAAATAAAAGGGGACCGTTGAGAACTGAATATCTTCCTGAAAAAATGTACGAATGGTCCCTTACAGACCTAAAGAGCTATGAATGGCACCGATACGCGAGTTAGTTAAGGAGGCTAGAGTCCGGCGGTCAACAAGCGAGTAACCGGAAGTGTGTGGATTCGGGTTCGCCCCATACAGCCACATGACATGCGACAAACAATCGGACGACATACATTATGATTAAATGAGCACGCAATTGGAAAAGAGCAAGCAATTATTGCGTGGGTATATAATTGCTATTTTTGACACTTTTAATCCCGTGTATATTGCCTACATTTTGTTTACGTCCACGTCTGTCACAAAATATTCTTATATCACGAGTAATGGTGACCAAAAGCGGTCGTCAAACAAGCTTGAGTGACTCACGTGAGACACTCATGATTCACTCACGAGACGGTCGACCGACTCAGCGTGCTACTAGGGAGATCGACTGGTGTCAAAACCACTCGTTCTAGCTCTAAAATCGATATCGATCGTCCCAAACACAAATGCTCCAGTGCTAGAACTTACGCTGGCTCTTCCAAAGTCGCTGCCGTTAAGGCGGGTGAAGATAAACTGGTGGTTCCCGCCAGCACCTCTCAAACTAAGAACTGTTCTGTCCCCTAGACAATGTGTTGGTGGATCTATTTAGCAAGGTATCTAAGTTGGAAGCTGAGCTTCGCACAACTAAAAACAACCCAGCCAACACATGGGACGCTCATAGGACGGTCGACCGTCCCCTGAGTGTCCTATGACCGTCCCATTTGGGACACTCAAGCTGAAACGTCTCACACGCGGCAAACAATGAAGCTATTCCAAGAATAACCCGACAAAAGTGTTTTTCTGAACCGTATACGTTCGACTAATGGTGATACACCTCACTGTTGTTTATGTCGACTTTAATAATTGTTACGCGCCAATTTGAATATTTCTCATGTCAGCATCGCGGATGTTCGCGTTCCAAAGTTCATCTCTCTAACATGCTGAAGTACGGCAATAAGGTTGCCCGTAGCTTTTCCAGAGATACCAACGATTCACGTATGTTAACTAATTAACTTCATACATGTATGCACGGTTTATCATATTAAGGTGGTAACAGAAAAATGCTGGACGCTTGTACACAATAGTAGCTTAACGATACGTAAGCTACTATTTATGATTGAAGAAGTGGTAGTGGGGCTTGCTTAGAAAGAATACTGTATGATTGTTATGTTTCACTTTTGCTCTATCTCGATTATTTACGAAGATATGGAATTTCAAACACACCCATAAAAAACGTATTATTATGGCTCATGTTTGAATTTTGTATAAGTTCAGCAGGGCATATGTGGGTTACTGGATAAGAATTAGCAAATGACTGTAGCATTATTGAAATGCTTAGAAGGAATACTGTATGATTGTTATGTTTCACTTTTGCTCTATCTCGATTATTTACGAAGATATGGAATTTCAAACACACCCATAAAACTTGTATTATTATGACTCGTATATCATTTCAAACTCATCCTTGCAACCTATGTTGTATCTCATTTATAGGTTACGTAATCAATGGTCAAGCTAAGCGTTTGAACGTGACGGTTCAAGGAGAAAGTACGGCAATGGATGCAAATGACACGGGAGACAACACAGAAAGACCACTGTTTCAAATGCCATTAACCCTGAAAATGATGATTTCTGATGTTACACTGTAAATCTTTCCTATATTCTATTACATTTAATTGAATACGACATTCCTTTTCATATGATCATTTCGTTGTAGCGGTGGAATGAGATACAGTGTCGTATGGCCATAGTATGCCCACCGGGGACACTCAGGGGTCACTCGGGTACTCTCATGGGACGGTCGTGGTAACTAGGCTAGGGGGTCATATTTATTAGTTTTCATGCGTGGTAAACGTTCGATAAAGCGTGAATAGGTAGTAGAAAAAAAAAATATTTGCAATATTATATGGAAGCCCTGGCTGGGTTTTCCGCTGAGTGTCCCATGAGTGACCCGAAAGTGCACAGTTAGGGCGCTCATGGGACACTCATGGGACAGTCGTGTTGGCTGGGCAAAGCTGTGCTGTATTTGAGTCTTTAAAGGAGAATCTTGTCTCCTTATCTTACATCTTCAAAGTTCCGGAAAGTCCCAAGGTGGATAATTTACAGAGTGCAAGCATGTTCATCAACACGTTAGCAACAGAAATCACGAAACGGATGCGTTGCTCAAACAATGTCATCGTATTCAATGTGCCAGACAAGCTTCAGTTGGATGGCATTGAAAAGCTACTCTGGAGAATCACTAATATAGACCTGTGGCAGTCGCGCCTGCCTATCCTATCTATTCCTATCTATCAGACGAGTGGATAGCCACAACAGCCTTCCGGTACTACTACAGAAATTCTCGTCTGTATTCGACGAAAACGAGCTGGGGAGGCTGAAGGATTTCCAGGCCACTATTGTTATGGAGCAGGATGCCCCGGCTAAATTTTATAAAGCCCGTACATTGGCGTTCTCTATCCGCCCAAAAGTCGAAGCTGAGCTTGAACGTCTTCAGACACAAGGAATAATCACTCCTGTCCGACATTCATCGTGGAGTGCCCCTATTGTGCCAGTGCAGAAACCAGATGGTTCCGTTCGTATATGTGGAGATTACAAATTGACAGTGAATCAGGCCGCTACCATGGAACATTATCCCATTCCAAAAATAGAGGATTTATACGCTACACTGTGTCGTGGTGAAAAGTTTTCCAAACTGGACTTGAGTCATGCGTATTCACAAATCGAACTTGACCCAGAGTCAAAGAAATTTACAACAATCAATACGCACATGGGACTGTTTCAGTATAATCGCTTGCCGTTCGGCATCCACTCTGCCCCAGCTATTTTCCAACGCATTATTGACAACTTAATGAAAGATATTCCAGGCGTGTGTGCTTACTTGGATGATATTCTCATTTCCGGATGTTCGGATAAGGAACATTTGAAGACACTCGAGTTGGTGTTAAAGCGTTTACAAGAAAATGGCCTGAAGTTAAAAAGAGAAAAATGTGCATTCCTAGCCGATGATGTACAGTATCTCGGTTTTCGGTTGGATAAGTGTGGACTACATCCAATCGGGAAAAAATCAGACCGATTTTGGAGGCTCCAGCTCCCCGAAACGTGAGTGAGTTACAATCCTTCATTGGTATGATTACTCATTATAGTCGTTTCATTCCAAAAATATCAACTGTCCTGGCACCTTTATACAATTTACTGAGGAAGGAAGTTCGATGGCACTGGGCATTTAAGGAACAATTGGCATTTGACACTATAAAGAAGGAGATAAGCAAATCCAGCTTATTGGTTCATTACGACCCAACTAAACCCATAACTATTCGCTGTGACGCCTCGCCATGGGGTGTCGGTGCTGTATTAAGTCACAGAATGGAGGATTCAACTGAGAAGCCAATTGCATTCGCTTCTCGCAGTCTAGCCCCAGCTGAAAAAAACTACGCACAGTTAGACAAGGAAGCTTTAGCTGTAATCTTTGCTGTAAAAAGTTTCACCAGTATATTTGGGGAAGAACCTTCGATATATACACGGACCATAAACCCCTGGTGTCACTCCTCGGAGAGACAAAAGGAATCAATCAGATGGCTTCGCCGCGAATGCAACGCTGGTCACTTCTTCTGTCTGCTTATAATTACAAAATTTCCCACATCCCGGGTAAATTAAACCAGGTTGCGGATGCTCTCAGTCGAATGCCCCTGAGTGACACCCCGGGAAATTCGTGGAAGCCCACTGAACTAATTCATTTGATGCAGTACCTGAACAAGCAGCCAATATCCGGTAAAGATATCAGTCGAGGAACAGAGCAGGATTCCCTTCTGTCCAAGGTTAAACGATTTGTTTCCCAGGGCTGGCCAACATGTAGCGATGTTCAACTAGCACCCTATTTCAATCGCCGTATGGAACTTAGCCTGGAAGAGGGTTGTTTACTCTGGGGTTCGAGGATCATTATTCCGCCACAGTTTCGAAGAAATATCCTCAATGAGTTACACGACGGCCACCCAGGTGTCAGTCGTATGAAAGCCTTAGCTAGAAATTATGTATGGTGGCCGAACCTCGACAAGGATGTAGAACAATTGATTCGTAGCTGTGAAACCTGCCAAACGACTCAAAGGAATGCTCCTCCCGTTCCATTGAGTCCTTGGAGATGGCCGGATAAGCCTTGGGAGCGTGTTCACATAGACTATTTTGGTCCAACAGAGCAAAAAATGTGTTTACTACTTATCGATGCTTATTCGAAGTGGATTGAAGTTTATCCAGTAACAAACGCTACATCAGAAATCACCGTTTCGTGTTTACGGAATTGTTTCAGCAGATTTGGAATTCCTCAAACTATCGTATCTGACAATGGTACCAACTTTACCAGCAAGGAATTTCAGGAGTTTATGACAACCAATGGGATCCGACATGTGAGGACTGCTCCTTACCATCCAGCGTCCAACGGGCTAGCAGAACGTGCGGTACAAACAGTTAAAAATGGACTAAAGAAACAGTTTCCAGCACCGATGAAAACAAAGCTGGAAAAATTCCTTTTCGCATACCGTACGACCCCAACTGAAACTACCGGGAAAAGTCCAGCCGAGCTGATGTTTAACCGGAAGTTACGTACTCGTTTGATCCTACTTCA
>LOND01000733.1:76563-97884 GCA_014220965.1 Paragonimus kellicotti | reverse complement strand
GAAAGCAGTGATATTATCAGTGTGTAAATCCTGGTGAAAAAGTCAAGTACCTGCATTTTTAACTTTGGCTGACTGCACTGACAACCTGCAATTTGATTGGTTACATCTCACTGACTTTTGATTTCGTCAGCCGCCTCGTTTTTTTTATATAACCGGTCACCGATTGTTGATTTGATTTGATAGAGGCGCTTGTTTCCTTTGAGTAGTGGCATTTAGTTGTGATTGCGTTCTTGTTCTTTTTAGATCTTTTCTTAAAGTGACTGCGAATTTTGTAAATTTAGCTGATTTGGAATTCCAAAAATAGTTGATGTTTAAAGTTTTTGAAGTCTTTTTAGGTTAGCATGGATGTTCATTCCTATTTTTGTTTGGCTGAGTTTGCAATGTGGCCATTTTTTAAAATAGTGAATTCATGTGGCACTTCAGTGTTACTTCAAACTCATCGCTGGGCAGCGAAAAACTACTTTCAGGCAAAACCATTTTCGTTAAAACAGGCAAGAGTTCGCATGTGCAAGCGCTGATTGGTCAATTTATGTTCGACGTGCGTCTGTTAAAGGGAGCCAGATGGATCTTTTGGAAAAGTACATCGGACATCGTGGAGAAGTGGTCTGCATAACGTTCCGTCCAAACCCAATTACTCTGTCGCAACTGGGTCAAACAGGTGAATGGATTTCCGGTTCTGATGACTGTACTATTCGTGTGTGGGTAAGTTGCGATTGGTCAACCGACATCCACAGGGATGATAATTTCTTGTAATTTCTATTATGCAAATTCTAGTATTATCAAAATTCCATGAGTCAAAGTATGCTGGTGAAAACATACTCAACACGTACTTTCCAGTCGAGTTTGTTACAACTATTAACGGGACAGTGGGTTATCTTTTCCGGTTGTTGTCATTACTGCCCGAAAAATTGAAATTTTTTACAGTGAATTCTGATTATAACCAAGTAGCATTTGTCTGAAAAAGTCCCTCTGTTTTCATAGTTACGTTAGGAAAAACAGATATATTTGTCTTACTTTCTGACCCTCTGTACTTATCACGCTCACGAACTTGTATGTTGGTTTTGTCACAGTTTATCTGGGTCTCATCCAGTTAGTAGCACACAAAACTTTGACCGGTCGGCATCAAATAAAGCTATAAGCCTTTAATTTGTAGAGATCCTTTAAACTTCTGCACAGTAGATTCAAACTCGTCCACACATTTTACGGGACGGTGTAATTCGAATGCGATAAGAATGGTAATTAATACGATTGCTTGGGATTTTTGTCCCAATCCAATTCGAATCGTTTAAGTACCTGACGAACACTCGTGCGATTGTAATAGTACTGAACAAAACACGACCTGAAACATGTATACCATGCAGCAGTTTCTTTTTGCGCGGTATAGGAGATACTGAATCCACTTACTCAACATAGTCATCCTATACTGCCCTGTCGAGTAAATGTATTCCGTTAGCTACGTTTTATACTCTAGATCGGTAGTACTGTGTTGAGAATGAACGATCAAATTATGCTCAGGCCAGTGAGCTTATTGAATTAACGAAATAATCGGACAAAACACGGGAAGATTAATTAATCCAAGCATTTGTTTATGACGTGGACGGCGTACAACTGGGCGGATAAGATGTTAAGGGTCAGCAGTTCACTGTTAAACAAGAGCCAGTCTGAGTCAGTAATTTTGTGCGCATAGTGCTGATCTTCAACGCTTGCTCAATAGAACTCCACTGAAAGCCAAACGTTTCGCGTCTGAGTTACGTGGTAATACAGCGAAATATTTGATTATGTGGCCAGTCACCTGTAATCGAGGATGAAAGGTTGTGTTGTCTGCCTTCAATTGTACCGACGCCTTGTTTCACGGAATTAATCAGCCATCTGGGGATTTGTTGTGATATTCGCTGACGAAGGCAACGATCCGTTTTGCCAACGTGTCATTGCAACCACAGATGAACTGATAGACAATGTGACAGGCAGAATGGTCACATGGACAACGTTTGGCTTACTCAGACTTACTCCCCGGGTTGATTGTAAGAGGCACAGTTTAGCTGAAGTATATGTTCGAGACAAGGCGGATTGAAACCGATGTCGAACTGTGTTGGTCAAATGATCTCCTCCTGTATGAAAACATCTTTTTTGGGGACAGTGTACACAACCGGTTTTGCTTGCTTAGTTTGATATAGATGCGGATATCCATTCGTAAGAAGCATTCTTCGTTAAGAACTGCTCTTCGAAAACCAGCGTATCAACCACAAAAATTCGATGGACTCGACCGAATGATGTTTCCACCAACCTGCGCATAAATTTGACCTACGCAAAACTGGTAAAGTGTATTTATTGACTACACCAAGTGGATCAGCGGTGAACAGAGCGGCGAAATATCCCATTTAATTGTCGAGTGAGTAAATCATCTAAAAGTGGCTAGGTTATCGTTGGATTCCATCTCAGAAGTAACGGATATAGAAGAGTGCAAAGAATTTATGACGTTATAAAACGTAAAATAATAATCGTGGTAAGTAACAAACAAAATGTCATCAACGCGACATCTGTAAAACACAATTAAATCAACATCTCTTAAGATTTCAAACCGATAATTAGATCACCAAGAAACTAATTAAAAAGCTTAGCCCCTGCAGTTCGCAACCTCCTCGTCCTAATGGATTGCCCAATGTATACAAGCCGGGTGCATCATTGAGACCAAACATTGGTGTCGACTTCTTGATATCACGAAATTGCACAAATCTGTTGGGGCCTCTAGGAAAAATGAGTACACAATCTAAGGGGTACACTTGAATTTATGCATGCTGTTAAAAATATGGAGCGTGTTTAAAAACCATTGCACTGTTTTGATATCTTATCACTTTTCAGAAGCATCCCATTCTGTAAAACTTTGACGGTATTTGCGACTACATCCATTCCCATCAACGTAACATTAGCATTCCCTTGATTGAACTTGAAGAACTCAATCTCTGTTGTAACTGTGATATACAGTTCCTTTTCGGTGGACGCTGCTTCAGACAAAGAGACGGTATAGTGATGGAATCATCACTTGGTCCTGTCGTTTTAGACATTTTCATATCCAAACTTGGAAGTGATCCCCTAAGGGACCCAGTCTGTAATCTCATGTTTTACAAACAGTATGTGGTTATTTCCTTATAACTTGTGGACAACTATCGGATCCATCAGTTGTTTTACAAAAATTCGAAACTCGTCAGCTGCCTAAGGAATTGACTTCCAAAGTGGAAATTAACGGAAAGACAGCATTTCTTGAAGTTCTACTAAAACGACAGGATAGTGAAAGATTGAAACGAAGCGTATACTGCAACGCTACCTAGAACGGCCAATATACACATTTCTTAAGCTTCGGTCCTCGTAAATACAGCAAAAGTTTGGCAAATTGTTTGACATGCAAAGCAAGGGCGAACTGCAGCCCATGTGAATTCGGAGAATTGAAAGTGATCCACAGCGTATTGAAGGGAAATGATTGATCAGAATCTGTCAATACTTGGTACATGGAAGAACGTATGATCTTGCCTAAACCCCTTACTGTTCTAAAATAGACCGAATCCCTCATGGTACCCTATAAAATGAATAAAGTATTCGAAATATTGAAACGCCTATCGAAATGTATAGGAGAGGCTTACTCAGCAGCTTCTTTGTTTAACTGCGAAAATCCGACCGGATATCGTTCAGCGAATCAAAGACAACTAGCTCGTCAGTCTGAATTATTTGTTCCATATCGGTTTACGTCAACTTGTATTGTCAGCTATATCGGACACGTAGCGAAGAGATTATTCAAGCGCATTGCCCAGAATCAGTCAGCAATGGTACTATCACATCTGTCAACAGTGCGATTTTGGAGCACCCAATAGAGGGCGGACGCACAGCCGGCGTTACACAAGCATTTCTGATTACCCATAATATACCGCTGATGCCTAGCGAAAGCCTTAGAAAGACACTCTTATTCACAGCATAAGCGGTCGGGCACCGGCTGTCTGCGACCATAGTTGTATAAGAAAAAACTTATAGAAACCCTAGTTGACGTGGTCATAGCTACAGCGATGGGTCTGTTCTATACACGATCCCTATTCCTTAATTTAGAAAGCTTTATTTTAATCTACTGTAGCCTCTTTGTGATCAACATGTCAATCATTTACGTCGTGACCATTCTGTCCTGCTATGCAACTGCTTGATAGTCTTCTACACGCTAGTAGTTTTTTGATTACCATTCCTGTTATGTTCAGGGACACTGAGCCCGAATCCGCCAATTGCGATCACATACATCTTATATACGTAAACGCAAGAAGCAAGTTATCGAGACGAAATTTCCTTGTGATTTGTGTGTTGTATAATCAGTATGGTTTGAGAGTAATCTTTCTACCACTTCTAGGAAAATATCAGCAATCGTTGGATTAAGAGAACCACTCAGAGCCACTCCACCGATCTGTCCAAAATTAGATCCTTCAAATTCAAACGGTTGTCTGTGCATAAAAGAACAAGATCTCCAAGGGATTCGAGGAGAATTGGAGTGGGAAGATTTCGCAATAAAATGAAATCATAAAAACAATTGACAGTTTCATGTGAGGGAACCTGAGTAAAAAATGATTCGGCTACCATGGAAAACATTATTGGTGCATTCACAGAAACTATCCAAGGCGTTCGCCGAGTCAAACGTATCCTTGACACAATATGACGTTAACATTTTTTCACACCCAGTCGAGCAGTTCCACAAGCCAACGAGCAACCCTGTGATACGAAGGGAGGTTGTTCCTTGTCAATATTGGTCGCACAAAGACACTGTACCTTATGTGGGGCGTTCGGATCCCGGTCGGTTTAACTTGGCTGTATCGTGCTTAATTGATGTGGACGTGCAAGTGTTAGTTGCACTTTTCGTGCAATCTGCGATATTTTATCCATTCAGTTGTACGCCATTCTCATCATATTTAACTGCCTGAATTGATTGTTTTGAATAGGCGGTTGAAAATATTAGGCGAAATGTCAACATTTCGAAACACATCTTCTCTCCGTATTGATAAATTGTACGTGGTTTCATATTTTTATGCTTTAGTGATCAACTAAGGCTTCCAAATGTATTTTTAAACCCGCCGTTCCGTCCAGTTGCAACAAATGAAACTAATGAGTTTTCTGTACAATAAACTCTTAGGCCCCGTCTGTTTTTCAAATTACAATGACAACTACCTTCGACTATTGGTCCCCTCAAGTCGATTTGTCAGAATTCCCACGAGAAGTGCATAAAATGAATTTGTTGTTGCTCACTGCAGACAAACTTTCGTGTACATTACCATTACGCAGACAGGTTGTTTGACAAACATGCAGAAACACTTGTCTATTATACACGCATTTCAGTCAACTCACTGTGACGGATTGTGCCGACTGACGTTACATACTGGTGGACCGGTGACCTGCTTCGTTCTGGGAAGCTACGCGCGGAGTCTTGATCGCCGGCGTGGACAAGGATATTAAGTAGGTTAGAAAAGCGCTTTTCTCACAAAATTTGCAGTGTCATGTTTATTAACGTGCCCAAACCATGAATGTGATCCACAACAGTTCACCTTGGATACTAATAAGGCCAACTAACAACCAAGCTTATCCAGATATTCACTAGCAACTACGGTGGAAAATTCCAAGCTGTACAAAATCTGCAAACGTCCTCCACTTGTACCTAGCTATGTCCAAAACCTCTTTCGTAGATTCTTGCAACATTGTGGTTCCCGAACACGACGACAGACACATAATAACAAGATATATGATAGCACTGCATCAAACTAGAACCTTGCTAAAATTCTGATGTTTCATTTTTGCAGTCTTTATTGCATAGCGATTGTTTTAATCCACGTGAATGTCAATAATTACAGAACATACGATTTGGATTCTGGGAACATTTATCAACACTACACAGGCCACTTGGATGTGATTCGCTCTTTGATTGTCTTGCCGGAAAGAGAAGAAGTAAGTTTTATTGACCTGAAATTTACGTGAAAGTTCTGTCTGCCAGGTCGTAATCACGTTAATTTGGCGGCAAGTGCTGTCCGTCCTAAATCCCCTCCAGCCAGGACAGTAAAAGACAGGACTGGGTCACTAGACCTTTGTGGTGAGCCAAATCAGTACGAAATTGGCAAAAATCATTGTCCATTTTACGGGATTGGATTCATAAATTCATACACCACTTTGAGCGAGTCCAAACAGTGGGAGCTAAACGTTCCTCTAAGCTGGTAGGCGGCAGGGTACAGATACGTGCGCGTGAACAATACATTACAATGCAGGAAAGTAGAGTTGCCAAACTGATTAACCCAAGGAAGGGACCGGAGTTATCGAAGTGCAAGAAGAGGTATCATGTGGAAACGAGACCGTATGCCCTAACAACTCGATCGGCTGTCAACGATCTGAGCCAATTCTTCTTCATAACTTGACAAGGCGTAACACGATGCACTGACAAGAGTAATTAGCTGGGCGATCGAAATGGATAAGTAAGCAATAACCGACGATCAGTATGTTTATTTCACTGACGGAAATACATGTGACTGATCAAGACGAAAGCCATAGTTCAAAGAAAAAAGACGGAGAGATGACTCAAAGTCCAATTAGAAGTGCGGCGGAACATGCGCGAATCAGCATCTTCAGGACTTTCGTTTCATCAAACCTTTTACCTCACGAGCCACCGCACCGACTGGTGACAGCATTCGAACTACCAATCCGCTATCGGCCACTACCTCCTCCAACCAGACTAGGTAGAACGAGAAGCCCCGGCCAGAGAAGTAATCACAACATGCAGTTCCCAGTCCGTTAACAGTTGCAAAACAATCGGTAGATCACCGCATGCCTTACGTTAGTGATCTGAAGGCTTGGCAATAAAAACGTTATGGCAAACAATGTGCTGGCTCCCATAGTATGTGTTCAAATCATTTGAAAGTTTTCGAGTTCGTTTAATATGAGTATCGAATGCCTACTAGCAGCCACTCGTGTGCGGGTTTCTCCAGTGCATATCCCATGATGATGCCATACGAGTGACGCAAACATTAGTAATCGATATATTTTACTTTAAGCGGTCATATTTTGTAGCGGTAGAGTAAAACAAATTATGTAGAACTGCACACGGTTGTGAACCAAATTTGCTAATCAGATTTATTCACTGAAATTGGAATTGCGGGTATTCACAATTATACATTCCACACACAGTATTTCAACCGTACAACAATGAATGCAGATTCGAGTAACAACTCAGAAAGTGAGATTATAGTTAACACGGTCGACGTATTGAGTGAGACAAACCGGTAATCGATCCAGAGGCGAGGACAGCTCTTGTCCGGCTGATGGTAGGATATAATTCCAACGTCATCAAGTGGTCAGTTATTATGAAGGACTAGGTGAGAAGTAGGCTTTTCAGTGCATGATGGTTATCAATGCATCATACAACGGATGTTGGCTTGAATGGCCGTATCCACGACTAAACACTCAGTTAACGTGTACTAACTCTGAGTTGACTATCACCAAACAACACGTTACCACCCAAACCCCTCCTCCGTATGCTGGACAGTACATCAGTGCAAGCGCAGACGGTCAGCTGCGGATTTGGCGTGCGTGGACTGGTAATACTGATGCGGTGACCAGTAAACAGCAGACAAACAAATCTGACGAAAACATACTTGAACCGATGGACAGTATGAACGAGGCTTTACATAGAGCTGAACTGGCTGCAAGTAAGCTGTCTTCGAATCCGGCTGCGGCGATTGGGGCCGCCGCTCGTGCTTACTCTGCGATCAACAGGATTCATTCGACTGTTTAGGGTAGAACAACTCAAACACAACATCTCAACCGTATTAAATAACACACAATAACTATTGAGTACGAAAAAATTGAGCGTGTTTTATCGTTTTTCGTACGGGAAGACTAAAACAACAATGTAAATCAGAAATGAAGTGAGTAGGTTAAGCAGCCCGTGTAATGAGGCTCCTGTCGACAGAAAAGCCCGAAGGCGCTACGCCAACGCTGAGAATAACTGACAATTTAAAGAGGCATTTCACAAAGCAGCAGAAACACTAGTTATCAGTTCCTCATAACTCTAATTCAACGAACTTAAAAGGATTGAAGGTTGCAAGCAAATTCATTATAAGATACCTGACTTGTTGAATTCAGCGTTCTCAGTGGTTACCGTTAGGATTTGAGCTTGCATGCTGTTCAAAGGAATGAACCTAACTAAATCGCGAGGCGAAAAGCGTGCAACGAACCATTTATTTCATACATGTGGCCTGCAACGCATATACAAGAAAGGCGATGTACATTAATAAACAACAGCAATTCGACAGGTGCGTAAACAAGGATAGAATAACTGACTGAGAGTTGTGGCTTCTGAAAAACGGAAGAGAATTGACATGACGATGTGAGGTTCACACAATTAGCCGTTCTGAGCGTACAAAAAATTGTACAACCAAACGAGATTGGCAACAGGAGTAGTAACTGGACATCCGGGTCGAAGAGACCGGATAAAACTGGACAGAGTCGGGTTCTTTCCAGCTGTAAGATATGCAAAAGAGAATATAAACCACAATGCAGTCAGACACAGGTCAACTTCATAAAATGAATGCCGAGAAAACATAATTTAGAAACTCACACATAACACAAGAAGTAATATTTTAACTAAAAAAGTAAGTCATATTCTGAATGTACTTATGCAAAATTAGACTGTCATAAAATGACTTCGTATTGAATAGATAACGTCAACCACGATAAAGTATCAAATTTAGTTCGGTCCAAAATATGGTCAGAAAAATTTACAAGAAACAACGAATGAGATTACACAACCACGCAACAGTCGTTAGTAAGACAAAAAACAAACGTTTTGGTCCAAGTCGCATAAACCTCACAGACAATTTAGGACGAAGTTTTGTACTTCACCTCAACAGTTGCTTACGGGACAAAACAATTTGAGTGAACACACCGTGGGGGCGAAGCAACAAAAGCTGAACGGAGGACGGGGCCAGGAGGTTAGCGGAAAATATCCTAGAAGGAGCCTGCAGCCTTAATACGTAGTCCGTTCAATCGTATAAGTTGTGTATTGATTGTTTTAGCAAGCAGCAGCAAAGAGAGATACACGCGGTGATATTCTACAACATACGCCTCCTTGGACTGTACTAGGTTCATTGGATGAATGTAGGTCGATCATCGTACGACAAATGTGCACCGTTCACGAAGTGACTACTAGCAACAATCATATTGAGATGGAGAGTAACAACAATGAAAAGATTTTCTCACCATTCTCTAAACACGGTTTCAAAAGTTGATAGCTCGGTAAACCGAACCAAATACGAAAAGCTTCTGAAAGTTTCATTCCTTTATCTTCTGTCAGCTGTTCACCATCCAAATAGTACGCTCGGAGGCATTTGGACAACTCTGCAACAAGCAAATAGAATATCAATAATTCAAAGTGTAAACAATAGAATAGTCAGTTAATTTGTTTGTCAAAATCAACTAGGCCTCTACTGTAATTACAAGACGATTACCGTTACTTGGTTGATTATGTCTGTCGAATCAGTAGTTGAACTATTAAAACATGATGTACATATCGATAACGAGCGAACGCACCTGATTTGTGTTCAAGAAATTTTGCCGTGATACACGCAGCCAACGCCTTGCCCGAATCATACTCGTGTGAATCGTGGATACGAAGTGGTTTCGACAATTCATAAGAGCTTCGCGAAGACGGTGCAGGAAATCGTCGCAGAAAGGCTACTAGCAATTTGAGCTGACGCAAAAGCCAAAAGTTCACCAGACAATTTTCGTCCTTGCTGGACAGCATCAACTGAAAATGTGAGTGGAAATGAAGATCAGTTTTATTTCGTAGAAAACAAGTAACCGGGCACTGATAACGTGTAACAGGAAGCGAGAAATGCCCGCAATCAAGGTAAGTAGTGCGATGAGCCGAAGCAACGTAAAAAAGCACAAACAATATACAGAACGGAACATTCGTACCAACAAACAATAGCCAAATAAGAGGATCGTTCACTTCGAGTTGCCATACAAGCTTGGCACAAAACAGAACATAGTTAATTACTGATAAGCAGTCTGGCAGATTTGCTACCTAACTGTGAAAAATCTGTGCTTCAACTCGACTGGAACGGATGATAGGAACAAAATGCCCAAATACGGCAAACTTGAACCAGTGAATCTAAATTTGAATTTTCGGAATTCTCTGTGTGGCTTCATCAGTTCAGCTGGAATAGCGATTGAAATGCTCGGGTATTCTGTTCCTGTTGCTCGTACGAGTCCAGCAGAGATCCAGATTTTTCACCATTGGGTCCTTTCAATCTTGAACGTAGCAAACATAACAGGATCAATCTCAAAATGCACCCAGGCACGAAAGCATACCGCAGAGTTTAGTCGCCCGTTTGATGTAATCATCAAACGTATACACGAAGTAACTAGATATGATAAATTTTTATGTCCGTCGAAATAATAGCAACGTTTTTCTAGTTAATCACTCGGGTGCAACCATAGAACTAGTTGTGTATCAAGACGGTCGAAAATTGAACCATGGCTCCATTAATTTTTACCTTATCAATCCAAGCAACAATGTGAACAGCTGGCCACTACAGAATGTTTGTGAATGAGCACCTTAGGAGACAAGAAGAGCAAGCGAGCCATGGCTAGCTAATAAGTACAACGTAAATGTGATCTATTTTCGAAGAAGGTATGAACACAAATGAGATGTCTGACTATTATCTGACTATATTATCTGATTATTATCATAAGAGGTCAATTATGCGAAACAGTTGTTTGCAGTCATTCTCGTCGGGCTTTCACAATTCCATAGGATACATATGTTTTATGTATAAGAAAAATTAGAGCAAGTCAAATGGGTCATTAAAATCATAGACATGGGACGGATCACAGTCTACTGGAGGGGGGTGGGAGTGTTGGTGAATGTGTGACAATGTCACTCGTGCCTGCCGTGAGACATGCATTCGTCGGTGTCAAGTGGTTCACGCTTGCTTGAGTTTCAAGTGGCTGTTATCGTGGCTATTATTGTTTCCTTCGCCAACAATTACTCATCAAGGCGACGCTACCACTCGACAGCGCACATATCTAAAACCATTGTGTAAGCAAGCAACTAGTTAAACAGTAGAAATGCACAGTGTATGATGTTTGAACCACATTCCTCGTTTGAACGCTTACTAGTCCAGACATTGTTCACTGAGGCTACGAACGCTTAGACAAATCAAACAGATGATCGGGAAACATCATGGTTACGAACCATGAAGCCTCTGATAGTTCAGTTGAATAAAACTAACGGACAACATCTACCATGTTGATGGCCATGTGATACACTTAATCTCTGATTGTAAACGCTATCCGAAATGACAGTGTATCACAGCCAGTGGTGTGGCCGCATCGGAAATATGGTTCCTATTACTTCGAACTTCGAGGCCATCTGATTATATTATTTCTTTCAAAATGTTCCTCCCCAATACTGCAATGAACGGCAGCTCGTGTCGAAGTACGTTGGCTGGTTGTGAATGAACAAAACGGAATAAATGTAGATGTGTGCGCACGGTTATTACATATAAACGATCGGAAAGAGTGAACGACATGAATCAAAATTTATTCTCACCGTATTAGTGGAACAAAAAATATAACGGGGGTTACCCATCGAACAAAACTATATCCACAATCGGAAAGCGCACAACTGTAACATTAAACAATTAGTACCACAACAACCACGCGAATGAGCGGAGGACAACTGTGAGATGACGGCAACGCTTGAGGTGAAACAAAGCTATACACATTACGGTTATGATATGCATAAATTCACCCTCCAAAACTGACACATAAAACGGGTTGAACAAACGAAACAAGATCCGGATAAGCGTAAGCTATACGTGATTTGAAATGCATGTTCATGTCTGGTTGATGGGATTAACGGTGAATTTTGAAACGGACGGTAGGCGTAGCGTTCACATAATCTGCAGTCTAAAATTAGCCCGTTTTCAGTTGGAACACTTGAATAAAAAAGTAAGCGATTCTGAAAATTTACTACACCGAATTATCCAATAATATAGTCACTGCCAATTAGTCAGTATTCCACACACTGCTGCAACTGTTACTGGGACGAAAAGTCAAAACAGAGAACTGCACTCCTAGTGAGGTAAAACGCCGCATGAAATGTCGTGGCAGTGAAATCCGATCGACTTCTTAGCGTTCGCAAAACGCCGTTACAACACCAGTGGTAATGAGGCTTACTCAAAGGGAGAGTGAACGATCAGATCTAGTCTTCAGGTGTTCGTCGAGTCTGGCATTGACATTGCGAATGTGAAGCTCGGCGAGCAACTGAAAATCGGCACAACATACTTCGGCGTAGAGCTACAGAACCCATGCAAGGAAAGTTGTAAATTGGACAAAAAAAATTGGCGAAACGTACCCACTGTTTCAAAACCTCCGTTTCGTCAGCGGTATCGCGTTTTTTGACACAGACATAACCAGTATCCCGAAACGCACGCCTGAAATTTGGAAACAGATAGCAATGCTTTCTAAGCGCTTGTGTGGAATGGTACAAAATAAACGAAGCGTTTCTTATATAACCATGGTCAAAAACGCGTCTTGTCTAAATGTAACGAAGTTTATCGTCATAGCCTGATTAAGCTCTTACGAGTTGGTTTTGTTAGAACTGAACATTAAGTAACCGGCTGTCTGAAGTGGGCGTGTTGACAGCTGAACATGACCGCTACAAGTCGGCGATGAGTGACTCGCCTACGAACAGCGTTTATCAATTAACGTTGGTGTCTGTATTTGACTGATGTTCAAATCAAAATATAAACTGATTCAACAGAGTGTGGATGAGCGGGTCATTAAGAAAGACGACTACCAACAAATTAAGGCCGAATAGAAGAGGCATGAGATGGTGGATTAGATGACAGCAGAAGTTTGATAATTGTAAAAGCTGATGACCAGTAAAGGCTCTTGGTAGAGCTCGTCAACAGTGCACATCCTTGCTACGAAAAGAGCGAAACTCGAGTGCAATACTTCTTTTCGAAAAGGGCTCACTAGAAGGTCTTTGAGAATGCGGCAGCTGCGATCACTTATGAGTGACGTTCAATTTATACCGTTGTAACAGCTTTCCTGAGCTGTTGCGCTTCCTTTCGCTCATAGGCTGAAATTGGTCAGCCGTTTCTGCAGTAGGCCTACACATGAGCAAGCATACATCACAGCCTCAAAAGCAGTTGAAAAATGGCTTTTGCAAACAGTCGATCACAGTGACCACCAACGAAGTTGTGAACAGTTGTTTCGATGTAGTTGGGTCTCATCAGCATCACACACGCCGGATAATCGAAACCACGACCCGCGAAAAAGCGACAGACTATAATACTAGTGCTTGTCCACTAGACCACGGGATCACGGTAGCCGGGGTTGCAAGAAAGTATGCAAATTAGTTTCCAGCGCTGTTGTGCTTACTTACGATCATAGGCTGGGATCGATCAGTCTTTTGAGGGTTGACCTCCAAACGAGCAAGTACTTGAAATTAACCGCCTGAGAAAGATGTCTAACAGAGACAACTGCTTAAAACGAAAAAAACGAATCTTTTCACGTATGGACTAACGCTGTACAAGCAGTATCGGTTAACAGCTATCATACTAACAGGTAGGGAACAACTGAACTATAATGGGTTAATATGCAAGTGATAATATACCCCCAACACGAGTGAGAACAGTTTACGTCTGGATCACGAATCATTCTGCGATCGAATGGTTCACCCCACTGAACACGTGGGACTATCACGGATACGAAATCGATCAACCTGCACTGATACATAACTTGCTAACCTTACAAGTAGCTCTGGTACAATGTAGAAGGAAATATCGTATTTTTTTCCAAGCAGGTACAAAAGGAAAGGCATATACTAACCAAGGAACATAATTTACCAAAATAGACTTAAATTGTTCATTACAAGCAGGGCCGCAGCACATGTTAAATTGATGAAGATGTCTTATATTAAACTTTTGTTCCGATCGTCTCCAATCGTTTAGATTAGTGGGCGTAGATCACGAAAAAACGTACAAACCTAGGAGCCACAAATAACCTTCAGACAGCTTACTCTTTGTCGTTGTTGAGTGTGAATTGCTTTACATCGACAAGTACAAGTTAAGTAGCCAAGGTGTTTGCGATTCCGGATATATGCACAATCGAAAATGTCAACAGATTTATAAATAGTGTGCAACATCTGCTTACTATCATATCGCGCACCTGCATCAACTATCCATCATCACCTACACCGCTCGCTATCCGTCCGCGTACTCCGCCCTCACTAATCTACTCCTACATCCATATAACACAGACTTTATCCACAACAAACACTCACTGTCACTCTCCACCATCAATTCGACCAGACATCTAGTAAACATACGACAGAGTATGCCCTCTATCACCTCTACCTACCCACTCTTCTGCATCTCTCAACGACCCACACAATACTGCTCTACCAAATAGTGCGCCCCTAATAACATACATCCATAACACATAGTTTCAAACCGCCCGATCATCTTAGCCTATACAACAATGAAGCCGTATCCACCGATATCACCATCTCGCACAGTCATACACTCAGCACAACCTACACAACATCACCAGCTCACGTAACACGTTATCATCTCGACAAGCCCTACATACAACAATACACCGACAGTAAGAATACATTCCCATACGACTACGCTCTCAAAGCCACGCTACACTATCCATGAATCTATCATCACAATGACTACACAATCCAACACCAGTCTCACCTAGCATTACCACACCCTACGACGAGTATACTCGCCAGATAACACGACCTCACCACTAAGTTCACCTCACACAACGTACCATACTATCGAAGGCTACCAACACATCTACCACCTAATCCGATTACGGTCCTCACTAGCTAGCACGAAGACTACACCCTAGTACAGTACAGGCCAACGCTAAACCATCACACATCAGACCCACATCACGACATCCATAACCTCATCTCACCACACGTGACTCACAGCGATACATAAGACCTGCATCACTACATCCACCTATATACCACGCGCACACTAACACACCTCTAACCCTCAAGATCGAACCACACCACACAACACAGCAACCCCTCTATATTAAAAACAAGACACACCGCATAAATAGCTATCTATGAGCAACCACAACTATAACAGCATATGAGCAGTCTTTCTACAGCTCTCTATCTATATCAACATACATCCAACAATATACAGACTCAAAAATCTCACGCCACGAACGCAGAGTTCCACACTGTACCACGCACATCAAACTCGAAATCAATCAACCACGACCGAGACTCAACAAAATATCACATACGACCTCCATCTATCTACTCTATACACCCTACATACCACACCAAACGCCTGTTGAAGAACGATAGAATCGGTTATCACACAAAGTCACGATCAGACTACAACTCACTTTAATTGTTCCCAGTTGATGGTTCCACGGCGAAAGACAGTTGGCCAATAGTGTCTTGATGCGCAATTGATTTCCAGCTGATCAAATAATGGGAACAGGTAACGTCAAATGAAAATTCCAATGACTGTTACATTTATTAAGTAATTCCTTGGTTAAGCCACAACGAGTTGTCGGTTTCGCATCAGCACAACGCACAATATGTTTTCCCACATCCGTTCTGTTTACGGTTCGGAAGTACTGACTGTTACCTTTACTTGTTTCAGGAAAACGATCACTGTTGGTTGACACTATTCTATGGTCTATAACCACACGTCAGTACGACGTAATGAACTCAACATTGAACTAAATAGATGCTTAGAAAGAACAATGGAAGCGTGTTTATTAGTTTACAAAATTTGAAGATCTGATACACTGTGCTGAATATATCACAGAATTGACAATATACACACAACATGTTATCAGTGGATTCACCTCAAATAAAAGCATCTGACCAGCGATTCTACTTCGTTAAAGCCTACTTACAGTACCAGAAGAGAAGCTGAAGTATGATCAGCGGGATTATGAGGATATCATAAAAACAAATATGTATACACGATTAAATGTAAAAGGCGAATATCAAGTGAAAACCCGATAAAAACGGCTTTATCCCAGTCGTAATATATATATATATATATATATATATATATATATATATATATATCACTGTTTGAGAACAGACCCTAGCGTGAATATGGAGCGTCAAAATAAACATACATCACTTGATATTCGCCTTTTACATTTAATCGTGTATACATATTTGTTTTTATGATATTCTCATAATCCCGCTGATCATATTTCAGCTTCTCTTCTGGTACGGTATATATATACATCTTCCTGGCACTTATGTGCTTAAGCATGCAACCATGTAGTCAACATGGTCGACGCATATTTCTACTGTTGTTCTCGCGTTCACATCAGGCATATAATCGCTTCTGACTGATCTTTAAGCTTAGTTCACGTACTGAGAGCAATACGCAAGATAGTCAAAGAATTGTCTGCTAATCTAGTGGATGTCACAACGAATAACATATACGCAGTTAAATGAGCAGAATAATAGCGAGAGAAAAATAAGAAATCGGTCTTAAGTCAGAATCTCAGAAGAGAGGGGACATCAGACAAAGAAACTGAAACACTCACCCAGGCGAGCTCATCCAGCACATTGGATGGAAGAACCAAGGTATCGTTAGAGGAGATGAAATTCTGTTTGCCCTGATATGAAACAGAGATCAAGTAAACTGTATGTAAATATACATCGCAATAATAGTTCTCGAATAAAGCGAAAGTAGTTTTCCAGTTCAACTCATTGTGAGACGGCCTTGTTATATGACCAGATATACAGACCGATCGTAAGAATAAAATGCATACCCCAATTTTACATTGTATATATTTATTTACAGGTTTCCCATCATCAGTCAATGAGAGTAATCGGAAGTAAGATGTAGGTACGAGAAACAACTGGGTGGAAAACCACTTTCCTGTTACCATAAACATAGCAAATGTCGTTTTAGAACACAGCTAATCAACTGAGGCACTTCGGAAACAGACAGTAAACATCGTTTACTGAGCCACAGACCATAGTTTATCTGATATTGTAGCGGGAACTCAAACAGGGCAACCAGATCTGCATTCGTCGTAATAACATACTGAGAACATACATTGGGAAATCCCCAGGAAAGAAAGTCGTGAACACAATCAGTGAGTAGGGCCCACCTGAAATTTCGCTCGCATATCTGACAACACCACTCGACCGGTGTCCACATCGACCGCACACAAACGTCTGGGTTGTGTTGCCAACACGTAGAGATGCCGAAGTGCTTGCAGGTGATACCTGTGACAGAAATGTGGAAATCAATGGTAGATTTTGAATGTTCAGAACACATTGGCTGTCCACTAGGTTAAACATAGGGCATAAACAACAGCAAGTGAAAGCAGAGCATAGCTAACAACTAGTCACAATAACCAACAACTACTATAACCAAAACTAGAAGGTTTCAGTGACCTGCATGCGAGGCTAAAATGCCCAGCGAGGTCAAGCCTTTGAAGGACTGTCTATCGAAATCGGCAAACCAGAGTTTGATATCCACATAGGATTCTGTTACAAATGATGTCACAGTCGGCATCAGTCATATCTTCCTAGCCGTACAGCCGTAATCATGTAAGAGCATGGAAAATCATGCAAAACATGTTCTTTACTCACCATGTGCACTCACACACGACGTAGTGTATTATACAAAGAACACCTAGTACATCAGTACTGATTATTTAGAGGCACAAACCGAAATAACTACAATGACTTATAGTTAAGTAGTAATCTGGTACAATTCCCCACAGAAAAAGATGTGACCGGCTGCTGCATAACACTTTTAGTTCGCCACCGGTAGTCAATGCACTGAATAAAAGGTACTGGTTAACTCATAACCTGCTGCGGAGAGTAATGTTTGGCCAGTCCATCGCTTTCCTTAATCAATGTAGCGAGCAGGTAGGTACGTACTGGTTTTCCTCGTCGTCGTATTCACCAGTTCTTGTAGGTGTGTGGTATTGAGAGCAGTGGTGTTTACAAACGTGGGCTCGCTGATTATAGGACAAATATAGGTTGGCTGGGGTGATTACATGCATGTGAAGTTGACAGCGATGAGACAGTGGTGGTTCGTGCATAGTGTGATGTGACCTCGCATTCCTGTTACAAAAAACAGGAGCTGATATAAACAGGTTAACCTGAACACAACCGTGAATACGTTGTTAACTATGAGTTATTACGTTTTCAGCGTTGCACCGTGTTTTTGGTTACTAAGACTTTTATTTACTGGCAAAGGTAACATGGATAACAATTACCATGTGCCATTGAGCAAACAGGACTAATACTGTAAACTAACAAGCCCGTACTAATAAAGACTTTTGTGTAAATGTACATTGTTATACAACTCATTTCGTTATTAAGGCTAGAAAACAAATGGATTGGCCACCTTGTCGGATTCGCCAATATTTGACAATCACGTCGAGTTGCCGATTAAATGGAATTCAGCGCACACATTCTTTCAGCCGCACTACTGTAGTAATGGGTGCTTGGAAAGGCGTGGTAGTCTCGAATCAAATAATGACCCAAATAAAAACGGCTTTCTCCTGAGTCGTCCAAACATAGTTTAAACTGACAGACAATTATTTACGAACATAAACAAAAGAGCGTATGTCACTGTAGCTCACTTGATTTGAAACTTGCATTCAGCTTTAAATTGTGGATAACTAAAGACTAACTGACCGATGAAGAATGATCGTTGTGTCGCAATGTGTTTCGGAAAAGGCAGCAGTTTCCCGATAGTCCCTGGCACCAGTTGGCAAACAAACCACAAAAACATTAGAAATTTAACTTTGGTGTGATGAACCGTGTACAACGAATCCAAAACATATGTGGTTGAATGTTCTAATGGAAGACAACCATCGTTTTTATTAGATATGGAGAGAGGGGCAAACGAAAGACAAATCAAGCTTACCAATTGTCACCGGGATAAGTTGGGAGAATAGGTAAGAAGGCGACGCACAAGATGGCAGCGGCATTCGGCGAATTGGAAAGCGTTAGTCTGCAGCAACACATACAAGTATAGTAAAATTAACATAACAGCATGGTTAGACCAATGTATATGGGTACAAACAACCACAAATCGAATGAGATAGTTCAGAAAAAATTTAAAATGGCTACAGGAAACATGGCGTCTCACAAAAATACTGTCGGTGATTACGGACGGATTTTTGATAGAATGTCTGACGACAAACGAAGCACTGCTTTTTGAGCTCCACTCTGAAAACCAGTAACACTCTACATAAGCATGCCTTCCTATCAGGGCCTTCAGCCATGAAACATGGGTCTTCGAATGTCACGCGATTACAATCCAAGGATGATGTTAGTCTGTGGAATCTCGAGTAATACACGCCATAAAACGGCATACTAAAGCATACCTGCAATACTTACGAAACAATCTAACTTAAAATAGGTTTGAAAATGAGGGGCAATTAATAAATACGCACCGTGATGCACATTGGTTTAATGGTGCACTAACATGAGCTTACATTTAGAAATCGTGAGTTGACAGAGAAATTATAAAACGAGACTGACCATAACTTAGTAGAGCTATTGTCGAAGTGCGAACTCTATCGAAAGGTATTTGGGCTACGTAAAGCTTATTGAACATACTCAGACAACCGCAACAATACACTTACCGTCCTCCACCAAGAAAAAGTAAACCTATAATAGAAGCGTACACCATCTGGACACCAAAAGATGGGACCGAGAGCAGCGCCGAAGACGGCAGCCACGGAAACAGGTCCATTCGTTAGAGTGGCAGAGGCACCGGCTGCAGCGGTCTGACTGGAAGCTGCTGCACGTGCGGCTGCCGCGGCAACTGCATTTAAACGTGGTGTGTTGATAAAAGACGAACGAAGGTTGACTGCACAGCCAGTTGGTGAACGAACGTGAGAGTCGGAGGCCCCCTTGCCTCGAAAAAGGCGGATTGCACGCAACTGCCGCACCAGTCTAAGGACAGCCAGATTACCGGAGCCGGCCAGTACCATAGACAGAGACAGAAGACAATGAGCTACAGCCAACTCCAAGATTGGTTTTGGCAAACTAACAGGTGTTTCTACTTCGGTTGCAGTTTTCCGAAACTCTGAACGGGGAGACCACCAAGTTCCATGAAGAATTGACGAGGCGAAGTCAAACTGTGTATATCATAAGGACGTAAGAAAATTAGATGAGCCTATAAAACACTGTAAACCGATTGATCTATATACCAAGGTCCATAATGGAAGAACCAGCCTCCATCTAATCTAGTGAGAGATCACGTGAAAAATTGACCCACAAGCGTGGCAACTCAAAACGACTGGGAATAGATAAAACCAAACTGACGTGATATTTTCAAAAGAAGCCCTACCAAATTGAATTTACACAAAAAACATTCGAGAGTGTGCAAAACATCAGGACACTGTGGCTCGAGCTGTCGTTTCCCGTGTAAAAATGGTGCAACCTTTTCTTAACTAAACGAACTGCATCTAAGAATAATAAGAAAAGTTAGCATTAACGGATCCTGGAATCAGAGATACATTGGTTTCCACGGGTTGTTATGTGGGGTAGTTGGAGGTGACGGTGAAATTCGCTGCGATTTTTTTTACCAAGATGCTATAAGTAATTGGCTAGCATGTTATCCACTCTTAATCATAGCTAGAAAGAATGGAACGATAGTTATCCTTGTTGTCATGGGAAACCATATCAAACAGACAAGATCCTTGAACTGCTAAGTTGTAGTAAACTAGCCAGCATGACAAATTAGTCAGGATTATGCAACCGCCAACAATGAGGCCATAGTTGTCCAACAGAATACCATTAACACATGATAACACTTTGAGATTTTGGACAATATTCTGTACAAGAAGGTAGTCATAATGACAATTCTTCAGTGGATTTGGAGGGGACTTTGAACGCAAATTTGTGAAATGGGAATAGCAGAGCAATTACTTTGTCGCCTACTGAGAGGATCAGATAATTTGGGGAGATTCACGTGGAAACTCTGGCCCATCAGCCTATACTGAGCGACAAAACAGGATAGAACTTTACCAGAGGGCACTTCATTTGACGAGATGAACAGATCACAGCTGAAAATCAACAAGGTGTTTTATCATTGCTACGCGAAGTACGCATGTTTGGAGCAGTATTAGGAGTCAAAACATACATGTGATTTGCAATGCTGATCATCATCATTGACAGCAACACATCAGTGGTCCCCACTGGTGCTTAACTGCCACACAACCACGAAGGAAAGAAAAAAACCCAACAGA
>LOND01000733.1:44685-74587 GCA_014220965.1 Paragonimus kellicotti | reverse complement strand
TGCTACGCGAAGTACGCATGTTTGGAGCAGTATTAGGAGTCAAAACATACATGTGATTTGCAATGCTGATCATCATCATTGACAGCAACACATCAGTGGTCCCCACTGGTGCTTAACTGCCACACAACCA
Source organism: Paragonimus kellicotti (assembly GCA_014220965.1). Taxonomy (NCBI): domain Eukaryota; kingdom Metazoa; phylum Platyhelminthes; class Trematoda; order Plagiorchiida; family Troglotrematidae; genus Paragonimus; species Paragonimus kellicotti. The sequence goes on along the minus strand of LOND01000733.1, from coordinate 74,457 downwards.
CGAAGGAAAGAAAAGAAAACCCTGTACAGTAAGAAGGGCAAAAACGAAGGGGAGGGGATGGGAACCTAACCACTAAAAATAGCTACGTCTATATTCAAACACACCTTGCAAACAAACAACCGAGCTGTAAGTGAAAGTAAGGCGTCATCAGCAAGACAGCTTCCTTACGGCTTTCACTGCCCCGCATCATTAAGTGCACTCACTTCACAGACAACTCGGCCAAACAACGACAACATTCACGCCACTGAGCTCGATTAGCCGCCATCTCACCTAACGTCTCAAGCCACCGACTCTGTGAGTCACGATTTCATTTGTCTACGCCAGGTCATCATCTGTCCACCTCGCACCTTGCGCCAGTCGGCCGCAGCGTCGGCAAACAGTGCTCGGTGTGGCAAACGACTAGCTGGCATCCTTAGTACATGACCTAACCATCTAAGTCTGTGCAAATGTAGCGACTGAACAAAAGAACTCGTTTGACAATCAGTGCCAAACACCCGCTTCCTAACCTCCTCGTTGCTTACTCGCTGGTGCCACCCGATACGAGCGATTGAACGCAGACATCGGTGGTCAAATACCTGAAGACGGTTCACGTCCTCTACTCTGAGCGGCCAGGTTTCGCTGCCGTAAAGTAATACAGCCCTCACTGTTGTTTGATATACGCGACCCTTAAGCTTTAGGGAAATACCTCTCTGTCGCCATAGGTGTCTCAGATTAGCGAACACCGCCCTAGCCTTGGAAATACGCGCTTCTATTTCATTCCCTACACCTCCGACGCCACCGCTGATGCAGCTTCCCAGGTATACAAACCGGTCAACAATCTCCATGACTTCATTATCTAACATTAAATCTACGTGATCACAACAATCTTGCAGAAGCACTTTGCATTTTGAGGCTGCAAAGCGCATTCCGAAGTACTTAGCAGAACGCGAAATAGCGTCCAGTGTTGTTTGTGCCGCTTGAAAGTTGTCAAACAGCAATACCTTATCGTCAGCATAATCAAGATCAGTCAGTCTTTCACCAGGTAGGAGGTCCACGCCGGCATCATTTGAGTGCCGCAGACAGTCCTCCATTATTTCGTCTATGACGAAATTGAACAAAAATGGTGAAAGGGGACAGCCTTGACGTACGCCGCTCCTGGTGCTGAAACTGTCACAGTTCACCGTAAACCCTAACCTGAGCTGAAGTATGGGAATAAAGCGCCGACAGTATGTTCACATACTTGGTCGGTCATCATCATCATCATCATCATCATCATCATCATATCAGCCATGAGCCTGACCAAAAGGTACTGTGGCTCGGGCTGCCGCTCACCTCAACAGTGACGTGGAATATCCTAGAAGAAAACGTTACTAAGAAGGTTGAAAATTAATAGAAGTCTAAGCAAAAGAACTAGAAATGGTATGGATGCAGGTACGCCATTGACTGCGACACGCCGCCATCTCGGATAGCGTCTCCAACCAGCGGTTTGAGTGATCACGAGGACCCCATCCAGGCAGGCGACACCTACCCACTTTACTCAGTGGAGCAGTCAGGGTTCTCATATTTCGTGACCACGTTGTCGCTTGACCACCACGTGGTTTCACCCAACTGTTGGTGGTCTCAGTATATAATGCCCGGTACGGTAAACGCTCAGCTGGCATGCGGAGTACGTGACCTAACCATCGCAGGCTGTGCAACGTGAGTAGTTGACCGATCGATCGCGCATCCCGAGCGTTCCGGAATACGCGCCGGCGAACTGCCGTATTGCTCACGCGATCAGTCCACTTAATGTGGGCTAACTGGCGAGACAACGATGGTCAAATACAGCAAGCTTGTTGATATCTTCCTTGCGAACAGGCCACGTCTCCGAACCATAGAGCAAAACAGAACGCACACAAGCATTATATACTCTTCCTTTCAGCGACAATCGAACGTCTTTCCGACGCCACAGATGACGCAGGTTGGCAAAGGCAACTCGTGCCTTTGCTATCCTCGTTGATATCTCATCAGCAATATTACAAGCTGACGAGGTACTTGGTCAGTACACCCCTACGTTTAAGCGACTCTAAAAGTGTAGATCGGTCCACCGAATCAAACGCACCTTTATAGTCGAGAAATACGGCGATTGTTGGCCGGCGGTACACATGACGCTGCTCCAGAATTTGACGAAGGGTAAAAATGTGATCTATACAACCCCGCCCAGGGCGAAACCCTGCCTGTTCTTCCCTAATGTTTACTTCCCGAACTGCAGTGAGTCGACGAAAGCCAAGGTTCAGTCTCGTTGTTATTGGTATTGTTATACAACACCGACCGTCGCTAGCGACCCGTATAGCACACTCTGGAAAAAATGATTCACGTTGAAATCGACGGTAATCCTGAGCAGCAAGAAGACAAGAACCTGACAGTGGCAATCGGAAACGTGCACTTTCTCTGCGTCGAACGTGTCACCAGAGAAACGGTGTTGCACGACTGGTTGCGGATGCAGATAAGTCAGCCGCGCAGAATGGTGTGCGCGGTCCACGTTGTGTGGTTTTATTTCAATTGTAATGCGTACCTGACAATAAACAACTTCCCAGGTGAACCATCTCTTGAAGATAGAGAAGTGTTTCTGTACAAAAATAATAATAAGCCGACAACAATGACCTACCGTTCATTGATCGAAGTTGCCTTTTTAGAGCAGAACCTATCTATCCAGTCTCTGTATTCAACAGGCAACACTGTTCCAATAATAGTTTAATAAATAGTTCCCCTGTACGTTAACAAGATCATACATCAAAGTCCACGTACTCCAATTCAATGAGGAACACATCTCCATTTGCAGGTGCACGTTTATCTGACAACTTTCTGGCGGTCTGTCTGTTACAGCTGCGACTAACAGACAACTAGAGCACAAATGTGGTGAAGACAACTAGATAACAGAAAGTCAAGCACATCAATACATATAACCCCGGTTTTCAAAAGTTAACTACTCTAATGATGCACTGGAAGCAACGCAGAGAAGAACGCGAGTGATTAAAAAGGCTCACCAGAAGATTCGCAGCCCCCGGATTGCAAGTACCTGCATAGCGCAAACCTAATGCAAAGGCACGCCCGACTAGTATGTTCAGATAGGCCAGGCTATGTTGGGCGTGAAGGTGGCGGGAGACCACACACGGATAAGCATCGCATGAAATTGAGAGAGAGAGGGGGGGAGGAGAAATACATAAGTATGCGCTCGAGTGAAAATTAACAAGAAAGTCAAAACGTGATTACGTCCAGGAAGCATTGACAGCTACAGAAGTGAAACAGGATAAGCAGAGAGTGAAAGTATGAACAGAATGCTTCGATGCAACAAGGTGGAGGAAACCTTCTTTCCGATTATTGTTGTCTGAATGTAACATAAACACAAGCATAGAATGAATAAAAAAGAAACTATATATATATGACCGCAACGCACGATCCAACCATTCTGCCAAGTGTAACGGTTCTAATGGTCGGATACTAGCTAACAGTTTTGAGCGGAAACTAAGGACGACCAATAACCAGGCGTATATATCTACAGGCTGCATCGATAAGATCCTACTGCTCACCGATACCACAGAGGTGGCTAAACGTACAGTAGAGAGATATGGAAATGTGCGCGAAAAACACGTCACGCAAAAAATATCATCGAAATGTATGTTCACTGACAAAACAGGTTTAGTATGGAAAACATTAATCCTGAAAAAAGCACATACGTTGAAGCGAACAGTAAAACAGTACCGTTCAAGTAAGTGGCAACACGTCATAACACGTTTCAATTCTATAACACCCAATGAGATCGCCTTCGGTGCATAAGGAAGAAATCAATAAACTAATCAAATTACCTGATAGCTTCCTCGTCCACATCAGAAGTTGAGTCAGAGGAGTAGTGGTTTTGCCAGTTAAATGAATCACGAGCGACTTTGCCACGCCGATCTGTCTCGTTTGGCGGAATGGAAAAACCACGAACACCACCGTGTTGTCGTTGTCGTCTAGAGACAGTTGGACCGGTGGCAGAACGAGTTCCCAGGCCAATGTTGGACGATGGAGGTGGAGGAGGAGGGGCTGGCGGCGCAGGCATGCTGCTATTCAATGTTGTCGGTCGGGAGTGATGAGGATGATGAGATCGTAAGGTAACTTGAGATGGTGAAACCGGCATGTCTGGACAACGATTTTCCACATCATCCTCACTGGATAATTCAGCTAGAATCGAATCGATGGGATGCTCGAAAATGTCAGCCCTTGTCGTGAACAGGCTGGTGTCTGTATGTGTACGTTGTTGCTGCTGTTGACGTCGACGTTGATGAAACCGTTGCAAACGATCAAGCAAGATCGCAGGGCAATACGAATGCATCCACTCCGTGGTCGGGACAATTAGATGCCAATTCACTAGACCATGTGCCAGAGCACGAAACAGCAACAAATCTGGACGAATCAATTCCAGTTGACTCAACGATGTAGGTGGAACAAGCCAGGAACTGACGGTGAAACTACCACTGCCCAAGTAAGCCATTCCCAAAGCCATGATAGCGCCAGGTGCACTAACGTCAGTATTGTAACAACTCGGCTCACGGATCTGTCAAGTGGAGAATTCAATGAACAAATGGGTAACTACCTGACAAGGCCACTGAGTGCAAAAGCAACAATCACATGTCTAAGTGTGTCACGCAAAGTGTACGTCAATTTCGAGGATAAACAAGTGTGTGCTGAAAACGGCTCGTAAAATGTAAGAATACTTCTGAAAACAACGTGACAGTAGATAGCAAAGAAAGTGCAGATGCTTAATTCATACGAGTTCAAGGGGGCCAGCCACTTTTTTCTTAAGCGATTGTGTACAAGATCGTTAAGGCTGAGATCATTCCAGACAATATTCAAGGTTAAAAGTGTTCACAACACACAAAAGGTTGTTACCTGACAATAGAATAAACATACAGTCATGAAAATTGGACAATACGCTTCAGTGAGATGTGAGGGAAAAAGACCTCAGGAATACAGCGAGACAAAGTTTTTGTATATCGAACGACACTGCTGTATGGTAGTATGAGTAACTATTTTCCGTCACCGACCAACATATCTCAACACATTCGGTGCGATATTGATAAAGAAATTGGCATAATATGCAGTCCATTGATTTCATTACTCCTAACACGTTCACACATAATCAAAACGTTAGGTCCGAACACAATAGTGCAACTACTGCCGACATGTGATCAGACACCCAATGATAACAATCACGATGATATTGTATAAGAAACATACCTGCGGGTTTAAACTTTGTACGACAAAACCATTCATATCCGTACGTAGTCGTCGATCGGTCGGACGTGAAGTAACGTCGGAACCTTCTCCGCCGGCACCAGGTGTCAATTCGGAGGAGACAGCTCCGATGGTGCGACCCGAACGAACGCCTGGTCGCACTCGAGAATCACTTGGAGAAGACAACCAATCAGCTTCGGGGCGGTATTCTGCGCCAGCAAATGAAGCCATGTCAAATGGGAGACCTTCATCAGATAGAAGTATTTCGTGTAAATTTGTTAATCCAGTGCTGGTAGATAACCTCGAGAGATCTGTCCTTGATAGGCGATCAGTCAGTGCATCGTCCAACGTAGTGTTCGCATTGACTCCAGCGACCGGCCGGTTGTGTGAGGTGGATGTGAAACGACGCGAGGTCAGGCGCAGAGAATGATGACCCTGTTCCAAAGTCTCAAACGATGAGTTAAATCCATTCAATCTTGCAGACGCCCGGCCTTGAGTGGCTGGGGGCCTAGAAGCACCAATCATGTAGGCGTGTAGCTGTTCGGCCCACGGTAAATCCGAAAGACCGCAAGGAGTATCTCCACGCTGTAAAACATAAATCACGGACAAAAAATTGAAGTAACAATGCAATATAAAAGGTTTGTTCGAATTACAGGTAAAAATGGTGATATTTCCAATAATATTCCATCCGAACCTACTCGTAGTAGAACTAAACCAAGAGCGAGACCTGCGGAGAGTGCGATAAGTTCGCAACTATCCCCAGCAAGACCACCCGAACCTGCTGCCCCTGTCCAATTGTTATTCACACTTGTACCCATAGTACTGGAAATGTTTCCGGTCATCTGAGTGTCAGACTGTGATTGGAATCCACGATGACCCGCATTGTGAGCTGAATTTCCGCCCAGTGATCGACCCAATTCACTGATGAGTAAGTTTGTGATGTGGCGATGAGCTGAGCCTTCATACAGCAGGCCGAGACCGAACACAGCAGCTGCTTGGCATAGACTGGGCACAGACAGCTGAACATGAACCAGTGGATCGGACGGTAAAAGAGGCCGGTAGTGCACGGCGAGCAACCGCAGAACTGACTGGTCCATACTGCCTCGCTTTCCAGCGCATAGGCCTTTAGAGAACAAAAGTGCATGAACAATTCGTGAAAAGAATAAGTGAGTATTCCCTACACATTGCATATGAATACGGAAAACTGAGTCATAAACTCCCGATGTTTTAGTCACACAAGGGCAACTGAAACCTAATTATCTGGCATTCTCGGAATGAACGGGACTCGAACCAGAAACTGCATATCAGCTGGCAAGCAACATTATTATCACTGAACAATCTGATGTTCACATGCAGTACTAACCCAACAACGGTTGCAGATTAATGTGGTTTGTATGTTTCAAACAGTTGAAAATCCGCAGTGATTAAGTTCCCCAATCGACATTTCGCACGTCCCACGCGTTATTAGTGTCGACGGAAGCGAAAATAGTCAGATAGTCAGAACACCAAAAAATACATATATCTATGGTGATTCATCAACAGCAACATATGAAATGTGCCTATACAGAAAAGTGGTGTGTTAGACCTATTTGAGATACTGTATACAGCTGTGAAAGGTTGGGTGAATCCCAGAACGGTCGAAGAGAAGAGCGTGATTTGAGTTGACGTGAGAAGCTATACAGACAAGTAAGTCGTATGTTGTATCAAACAACATGAATCTTGGAGGCTGAATCCTATTCGTCTTGTTTCGAAGGTCGCCCAGAACTGCACGGTATCGATTGCGTGGGTTTAATTGTTCAATGGAACTAATGTATTCGTTGTGGGAGAGTTTGTCGTCAAGACCCATGAACTAAGCTATGCACAGGTGACACCCACACAACATTGCTGTAAGAGATGGAGTAGCTGCCAGGTAATGATTGTCAGGCAGTCTGTCGGGGGAGAACTGAATAGACGTATCTGTTTTTATACTTCCTTATTCCCTTGAAACGTGTGACAAAAGGTTATCAACGTCAAACCACATTAGAGTGTCAAGGAGGTAATTGGTTTGGACGTGTACATATCGAGGTCAACAGGTTAGTTGGCGGACATGCGGAGACAGATGCAATGAAGATGTGGTGATGAGTTTAACATGATAGTCTGGGTGATTAGGGAGCAATCGGCAAGTCTCGAATGAACTAAATCAAGACATTATAACGTGGACATATCGCCTGCCACATCGAACTATTGAATGTATTGCATTGAGATGGAATTAGGTGTGGCAGGCAATGGATGTCGTAGGAAGAGCACATGGAAGTTTTGATGACTAAGCTTGGCTCAGCTGTGTGACAACGGATCCTAGTGTGGATTTAAAACGTCAAAATAAATACCTATCACTCGGTGCTTGCGTCGTATAGTTTATATATATATATATATATATATATATATATATATATATATAAGTGTTGTTTAACACGCACTCTCCCGCACTGACGTCACTCCGTTTAGTGATGAAGCGTGTGCAACCTGAATGCCACGCTATTTCCAATAATTACAAGCACTGGAGTGACAGCAGGTTGTAGGGAAAAATCAAAAACGATAAATCACTGACAAGACAAGGGAACAACCGAACGGCGCAGCTGAGAAAAATACTGTTACTCAATGAAATTGTGGCAGGTGAACTCAAGGGATACGAGCCGACCAAACCTCAGAGGAGCAGATGGCAAGAGTATGGTAAGTAGCGAATATCAAATCACTATTTGCTTTTGAGCTAAAAGTAAGACAAGTGGATTGTTCCACGACCGCCGAATTTTAAACGGTGCGGAACGAATAAACTAGGAATAAACCTAGCTCGAGTCCGTTAAACCCGAGCTAACTGAGCCTAACAATCTGTAATCCATGAACATAAACGATCAGATCAAACTAATGAACGTCTAGCGACCACAATCAAGTCAGTTAGTACGGTATGTCCGAATTGAGCAAAGTATCCGAAATTGGTATGTTGGCAACGATAACCTACCGAGCAAAACAGCCATATTGTGCAAATCATGGACGCGAACCATATATTCACCAATGTCGTAGGGCGTCAAGCTTATTTAAATGCCCATTCAGACCGAGGCCCAACAAAAGACCAGCTTGCTCCGGACTAGGCATGTCGTTCGGACTGGTTGTAGATCCCGGTCGAGAGACGTTTCGAGCCTCCATCCTGTTGGTGGCAACGACGGCTGAGCGGCAGTTATACATAATCCATGTGGCATCGATCTAGTGACAAAAAAGTGGGGCAGGTCTGTCTTAGAGCGCAAACATAGTTGGAGGTCGATAAACTACGGGAACCAAACCGTTATGTAATTCCTGGATTAAAACGGCGATGTGGTCAATCAATAAAAAGTCAACGAACTAATAGTTACTAACCAGGGCAAGAGTGAAATTAAATAATTACACATCGGAGTGTATAATTAAACGAAACATAGCGGTCATGTGCGTTCAAACATCTGAAAAGCAGAGTGCACAATTCTTATGCAGAGGTCAGATACATGAATTAGCCGTGCGAATAGAATCGCTCCTTAGTAACACGAATGTAGACGTATGATGTTTAATTCTTACCGATGCGTACGGAGAGACAGTCAATCCGACGGCGACTCCGTTATGAAAATCAGGCCAATGCTTGGCAGCGAGCACAGCTGGTGTTTGTTGGAGATTGGCTGTGGACAAAAGGGACGCAGTGGACGAGGCTGAATTTGTCGCGATCGCAGCCAAACTTTGACTGGCGAAATTCATTTGTGGAACCATTCGTGTAAGATCCAGAGAGGCTGTCTAGAAAGCATACAGGTGACCAGTAAGATGAAACGGCTGAAAACGACTTCTCGAACGCAGAGTAGAATGATGATTAACTTAAATGATGCATACAGTGAAAGCCATTTTCCGGCTTCCACGGACGATGTTAACAACCATTAATAAAAGCAAGTGAAACGGAATTTACGAACAAAATAGTTCTTACATCAGTGCCAGACAATAACTGGAATGGAGGCGCACTTACTCTAAGGGCCGCACCAGCACCACTGGCTGCAACTGCCGATGCAACTGCGAGAGCCAGAGCATTCCCTGGATGATTGGATGCGCTCACTGATTCAGCAACGGGTGTGGTGTTCAGCTCATTCGCTGTTGCGATCATTCCACCCACGACTGGAATTCGTCTATCACCTGCTCCAGTCTCGCCAATCAAGCCCCCGGCCGCATCCAAAATCCCAATCCCAGTCCTCCCGGTACCTGTAGCGGTAACGCCTATGGTTGCAGTACCAGTACCCGTGGCAGACGATGGCTGGGTGACAGCATCGCGAGAGAGGTCGACCAAAACACGTCTACCACTGGTAGGTGACACAGCTCTTCCACGAAGACAAATCGCAGGAACGTGGAGCTGAGTGGGTACACGGGAACCGAGCAGAGTGCCTAGACCGAGCATACCTCGACCGATAACTGACGCCCAGGTGCGCACGCCGGCAGCAGCAAGATGCATTTCCAATCGAGGTTCCATGATTCTTGAGCCTTGTTCAATTGTCGATTCTCCAGAGGGTGATACACCAGCAATCCCGTCGGCAGAGCAAAGACGAGGTAACTGTATGTGGCTGCTAGCTTGAATTAAACGGTAGGCCTCGCGCAGACGAAGGTCATCCTAAAATGTCACGAACACACCCTTGCCTTCAATTGACCAAGAAGTCCCATTCATAAAACACCTAAAGGAGAAGTATGTGGTCTCAAATCCTTAACGCAGGTATTCCAGGTGGTGTTGACACCTCCAGCTAACAATAAGACAGCACAGCATTAATGGTAAGTACATGTAAATGTCGGGACGGAATAAGAACGTTGCAGTAACTTCTGGGTTTGTTCAGTCGATCAAGATATGGGCGGGAGTTCGTTGTTGACTAAATAAGATGGTCTGCACTAACCTCTGGATAATGATGTTACGTAAAGTTAACGCATGCCTTTCAAAAATATCACCTGGTCTTACGCCGGAAGTTACCAGATCATGAAGATGGCTGTACTAGCGCATCTCGTGAAGTTGACTTCAAGCGAATGATAAAAAATAAACTACCACCATGATCATAAATTTACTTTACTTAAATACTTAAAATAATCTGGATCTCAATGTTTTCATCATCTACGTTAACAATGGTTTTGTTTGTTGAGGTGCCGAAATTGATCAAGTGGCTGCTGGTTGGAGTTAGATAATAAGCTAAACGTACACGAGTCACATTCTTGAATGCAGTTTTCATGACTTGATCAATTAAAATTAACTGCTTAAATTATTACAAGTTACTTTTACCGTTGATATTATGCTCTATCAAGATGTTCAGAACAAAAATATACACCATTTAGTCATAGATCAATAGACCGAAAATAAAGATGAGTTAATCCGGTTATGTCTCAAGAATGAAAAAATGCCTCGAAGTCACCACTTTTTAGGAGTGGCAACTCTTACCAGAAGTCACATGCTGCTGGTCAGGAGATACAAACCACCACGAGAAGCTACAGATTACACTTTTAAAAAAAACTAGAGTGTTCTCCAGTGCATCCGAATAAATGGCTACTTTCAGGTTTAGACAAGCGAAGGCATAACTTAAGCAGTGGTGGGACAGAGAACACTGAAGGCAAAAGTCGAAGATTGTCAAAAAAATGGTGGCCCTCGTGTACAAGGTATGGAAAACATATGCTGCATCGACGAATGTGCCACTATGCATGATACCATGAAAAATTAATCGAAAATAAATTTACAGTTTCCATAAACAATGAAACCCAACGTACAACACACTCAAAAACCTGCTGTTTCCGTATAACTGGTGATAAATCAGTAATTCACTTAATCCCGAACAAACTCTTAACAATGCTCAAGAAGTGACTATCGGACAACATGATTTGATTTATTTTGCAAATACGGGTGAAAGGGGAATGTCATGCTAATAAACATGTGTCAAAAGGCGAAAACAGTACTCAGTAGATTAAGCAATGAAGCGGACCATCAAAAGGTATGAACACTTGGAAATGTAGAACAGACGAATGGTTTCGAATAACAGGACTCTCAATTACCTGATAGAGTAAAAAGACGAAAACATTACACAACCCCTTAGTTACCGTCTTCAATTTGCTTTACAAACCGGAAAGTACTATAACGTTTCAGCTAGGTCTACATTTTTCAGTTTGCGATGTGATCAGAAATGTGCCAGTAGGTCCTGTATATGATTCCTTAGAAAAGTAGGTCGAATCTCGCCTGAAAGGCCCTATATGTGGAGGTCATGAAGTTGAAATGGACTATTTCAGCGAGCTTTATAACTTAGCCCAAAGATGTCCGTTCATACAAAGTCAAGTGTGGGATACAATGGGGCATAAAATCACACAGGAATCCAACAGATTAACTGTTCGAGCGTACGAGTTGAATTAAGTTCTCAGTCATATAGTCGAACCTCGGCAATGGCGACAAACCTCGGTTCACGCTAGGCGGCGCACTTCAGTGACAGGATATATATATATATATATATATATATATATATATATAACGTAGTGACCATATGAATTGGTAGACGTATCAGAAAATAAAAAGCCATTGCGTAAGGTAAAGAATGCGAAAGAGGTGGTGGGAGAAAAAATGACACCAATGGACACAGAGATTAGCAACATAAGCGTCATTGACTTCTAATCTACATCACTTTAGACAACGTCCTTAATCAAAAGTGTTCAGTATTCATCGGCGTCCAGCCGGAAAGCCGGTAGTGCCTTAACGAAGTAAACTTAAATGTGAGTGCCCTCATACGCTGGTTACCAGACTAGCCCTCCAAGCTTAAATAACCACTTGTAAACAAAGCACACCGTGGCATTCGCAAAATGGGACCAAGCCAACGAAGCCTGTGAGACGATATCAATGTGCTCAAGGGTGGATAGAGTTCATTTCGAGAACACGTTGACGAACTTTGTCATTGCCGACACGATGATTCCACTACACGCCACTGATTATTTGCATACACCGGTGGTCGGAAACCCATACTCTCTGAACACTCGCCAGCAGAAAGTCGTACAATAGGACCGCTGTTAAAATGACATTGTACATCAGATCTTTTACAGAAAGACTGAGATCATGCCAACGCCTACAGATGGTGTAAGTTGGCAAACGCCATCCGAACCTTTGCTATGCGATTTGTGATCTCATCAGACATTCCATCAACGCTGATACAGCTCCCAAGGTACATAAACTTCTCGACTACTTCCAACTGTTCACCATCAAGGGTGACAGCAGGCAGAGTCCTGTCAATCTTGTAACGGTACCTTGCACTCAGCAGGCGCAAGGGCCATAATAAAATGACTAACCGAAGCCTCTAATCTGCCTAAGATGTTCTGGGATCCCTGTGAGCTCTCGCAGATTAAGCCGATGTCGTCTGTATACTCTGTGTCTCGATGTCGAGTGCCTGGGAGCAGGTCCACACCATCATATTCACAGTCTGTTGGCCCACGCTCTAGGATCGCTTTTTTCGCAGAGCTGAATAGGAAGAGGGAGGCTAGACAACCTTGTCGCATCTTACTTGAGATGCTAAAGGTCGGCGATATTCTTCCATAGGCCCTAACAGGATGTTCAGGATGTTCACAGACTACTTAGAAACACCTTTCCTCGATAAACAGTCTCAGAGTGCAGCTCTGTCAACCGAATCGAAGGCCCCTCTGATGTCCAAGAAGACAACTGTTGGCCTTCTATATGAATGGCGGAGTTCAAGCATCTGGCGAAGTGTGAAGATGTGATCAATGCAGCCACGGCCAGGGCAAAACCCAACTTGTTCTTCATGGATATGTTCTTCGCGCGTTTCGTTTCGTCTACGAAATACGTCTGCGAGAAACATTAATGCAATAGGAATTAGGGTCGTCCCACCGTGATTTGCGCCCAAAATACGTGAGCCCTTTTTGAAACAACTTCACTGATGCAAGACTTTCTGGAGCAGAGTCGTCAGCCCTTTAACTAAGGCTAGACCTCTATATACAAAAAGGGCGGGAGGGAATTCATCTGAACAGTGTATTGTGACGTTTCAGAAACCTAACCTCGAATCAGACTTCTGTTTCCGGGATAGAAAAACGTCAACAGACCAACGAGCACAGACAGAGCTCGAAGGCGTAATCAATGGCGCAGGTGGTCAGTTGAACCACTGTTGGAAGTGCTCAGCCAAGCGCCCTAAGCGTTGTCACCGGCTATGGACAGGTTTACGATTGGCTTCACATACAACTCCCATTACAACTGACTTCTTGCTATCCGTTTTTCAGATGAGGTTGAAAAGCTTTCGAGAAATCTTGGTAGCAGCTGCCTGTTTCAACCTCGCGTCGTATCCACCAGGCCTCGCGATCCTCTCGTAGTTTCTTTCGGAGTTCTAAGCAAGTAACCTTGCGAACTGAATTGTACCGGCTGATAAATGGAACATTCAGGCGGGTGCTAAGGAACTGGAGTGAACGCAAAGAAACTCGACGGTTGGCAGCCAAACGAGCAGTAATACCACACGAGGCAGTAGTACATTTATGCATCGCATGCTGTGTATGTGCCCAGTGGGTTCCAATGTCGCCTGATAGGTAGATTCTAGACTAGAGACAACCGCACAGTAGTAAGCGTAAAGCGTTTGTGTCCCTACTTGTTTAAATGCGTTGATCTGTGGTTGACGAAAAGATAGCCTCCTACCAAAGCGCAGAGCGAACCTGGCACATACGAGTGCACGGTCGGAATCGACACAGGTGATCCAGATTGACTTAGAGATTTTAATAGACTATCTGAAAAGTGATCATTAGGGATAAGTCAAATCTAACGTCGTTTGAAAGTGCACAAATGACGAAAACATACGTATCAAATCGTAACATACAACATAGATATTTACTCTGCGGTGCCTTTTTGTGCTGTATCAGCAACAAGATCTGTAAGTCAAACACGTGCAACTCATTATCAACGAGGGTGCTAATCACCGATTTCGCGATAGCACTTTGTATACATTATTTCGCGGTGTTGCCGACTAATTGTGCGATCTTCAGTATACTCTCTTCATTGCAAATCAAGATGTACATCTGTGTTCTACCGACGTCCTAGCTGTCTGAGAGTTGGAACGACTTCATTACATTATTAATCTTACCAAAAAGTTTCGATTCTAAACGTTCACTGAAACCAGACCTATACATAAGTGAATAAATAACTGTAACCGAATTATATGTTGTTAGTTAATTGAACACATTTATTTATTTATTTAACACATTTACTCAGTCACTCACACGTACGGTATGGATGGGTCAGTAAGCCGGCTGCACACGTCAAACCAACATGCAGAGACTAAAGCGTAAGGCCAGGTGTGCACCGAACGTTTGTTGTTTGTTGTTAGTTCATATGGCGCTTTGTAGAAGGCTTGGAGAGAAATGGCTGAAAAGACTAACCCTGAAGGCAGCTTGACAAGATGGGTTGTTTTCCAATTGGCAAAGTAGGGAGTGTCTGGTCAACAGTGAGTTCTGCCCGAGGCGTTCATCAACAGTAGACTGTAGCGAACTGGAGGGTGTTGGCTCTCGCAGTGGTCGAACGGAATTGGCCCAACGCTCAGCCAGGGACCAGGGGGCATGTGACAACCGCGTATTATACATCGGCAATTCAGTCAAACTTTCAGCAGGTGCATTATTCACCGATTCAGACGGAGATTTTGTACATGCTGGGAACCCGGAGTTGTTGATTGGTAAATCTGTTACCTTTGTAAGTTCACACAAGCGCGCCAAATCCTCACGACCTATGCGAAAAAGTGTAAGAAACAGGCAGTCATCAATCAACCATCGACCAAAGAGACCAGTCTGTCAAGGATGTTCTGTCATGCATCAAAAGAATTGGTCAGCTGGATCAGTAATGTGATCATAAATCTATGAATCTACAAACCAGATAGCCTGCACTATGACTTTGATAAGGATGAACTTAGCTGTTAGGTAAAATGTTGTCTAAATAAAAAAAACACTAGTGAACTAGTTCAACTTGGCCAATTAGAAAGCGTGTTGAGACAAACACTGACAGATGATCAGAAAGATTATCTGAAAATAGGCTTAAGCAACCCTCTCACATTAAGGAGGTATCCATTTGTATACCGAAACATATTTACCTGATTAGTACGGAACATGAAAACGATCTCTAAAGTTTACGAACAACTTCAAACGAACCTAAAATAAAGGACCACGGCATTGATTATGATTCAGCACGGGTAAGCTGGAGAGAGTAAACGGAACTTACCACAGGAACAGAAAGGTTGCGTTGAGAAAAGAAAGGTCAAGCTGACTAACATTTGCATTAAAGGATCCTGATACACGTGACGGTTTGTTAACATTTTTGTAACCGAAAGAAACAGGATAACAAATATCATTCACTTACATGGCATAGAACAGTTTACTAAGTTATGGGGATGAACGTTTTTTGTCATGCGTTCGGCATGTAGATCAATGCTTGCAGAATCGAAATATCGATGTACATATGCGAAAGAACTGGACTGGATATGTGCGTGGATGGATGACGATCAGATCACGAAAGTAAGATTAGATGTGGTTGGTAGACCAATACAATGAGAGTATCTAACCCTCGTAACTGAGAATCAACGCGCTGGTTCTTGCATTTTCAAGCTGCGCATGTGATTACACAAGAGTCAGTCGTTACTATAAAAAGCGCATAATTTGGGTACTAGTTGTTTTGAATCAATCCTGCAGATTAGAACAGCTCATATTCTGTCTACTGTGAGTCCGAAGATTTAAGAACGAAAATGACGCCACAGTATCTAGCTAAAAAGACCTGACCAAGAGCCGTCGAAGTAGTTCGAGGTTGACGTCAGCACCATAAACTGGCTTCGGCAGTTTACTGATCACAGAATGAAGTGGATCTAATTGCACATGAGTTCAATATTTTCAGACAGTCCTAATTAGACCAGTACCCAACGTGTCAAAGACCCCAACGATTGTCCCTGATCGATAGTTGAGGCCGTCACTGCTACGCCAACCTGGGTTGGAATCTAAACGGCAGAATTTAAGGGAGGGATATGAGTACGATGTACATAATCTTAAATACACACACGAATACATGTTATCCGGTCTCATTACTGCAGTTCTTTCCACTTACCCATGAGATGGTAGACATGGGACGAACAGTTTGGAGGAGGATCAGCGCATGACCGCTTTAGTAGCAGACGCACGATTGTGGAAAACGCGCCTGGCAATGACCTCAGCCGGTTGGATATAGGTGACGGGGTGTGCGGCAATTGAGCATCCACGAAACTCAAAAATATCAGAGGCATATTGTGCGACGCGTGCGACCGTGGCGTACATTGCGTCGATGCGCCCGGATAATAATCCAATGTCTCCATGAACTGAGCAGTCAACATTGTCTGCACGAACGCCGACGCAAATAGTTCAGTGCCAGATGAGATGAGCGGAAAGCGAGAGCAAAGAGATCCTACCGTTTTTCGTTCATGGATCAATGGAGTCAGCAATTGATTGTTAAGTGTAGCTGGTGGCAGAAAAATGGTGTTGGAAAAAAATGTCAAATGAACATCTATAGGATATTCCTAAAACAGCGTACGGCTTCAAACTCACAAAAGCGTTATTACTGCAGTTGTACAACTTGTTTTTCCAGTCCGTTTTCTTCTACCCTTTCTTTTAACGGATAAGGTGGGATTCCTTCACGTTTTTAAGCTTACGTTTAATCTGTTATCAGAATTTGCGGTTTGTAGATATAAGGATAAAAGAGTGGACGTCCGAAGCGTGCTTCAAAATGGCAAGAGAGAAGGTGCTTACAAAAACGTCAAACGGCGACTAATCTAAGATATGCATTTCCTCGCGATATAAGATTAACGACATAAGCTAATACTTCCACAGAAAACACTATTTAGCTCCTACGATGGAGGCAGTATCACTCAAGATGATCACGTTATATATGAACGTTACAAAATTCGGATAACATTCTAATCATAACGTAGTCCCAGCAGTATTTGAGACAGTCATTCCTGGAGGGTTATTTGGAAAGCCTAATCCGGTGGTGATGAGCAGTAGTGAGGATGGTGTTTGCCTATGAACAACTAAGTAATGCACAAAAAACGTGCAATATAAAAGGGTCGTAAACCAAACTTAATGATATCCGCCACCAAAACGCTCATTGAGTGTTTGGTGAGATACGCACCATCACAGTGGTAAAATATTTGGCATAATGTATTTCCTAGGAATCAGAAACCAGAGTGAATTGATGAAATGTAGGAAAGCAAACATTTATCTAGTCAAAAAGTTTATCTACGATTCAACGACGCCAACGTTAACCTATTTTGACCAGAAAGTTACCGTTCATGCAAGTACATACCCAAGTGCGTTGGCTGAACTTGTAGGTTGCAGCCGGAATTGCCAGGAGCAGTTAGGTGATGTATATGGCCATTCCAAATGGCCAACAGCATTGCCTTCGTTTCCTCCGTTTCGCGAGTTTTGTCCGGAGTGACAGACCTGCTTGCGTATAAAGCGGACAGTAACATCCCAGCTAATGTGACAGCAAGATCATTCACTTGTGCCAAATGTAGGTACGGTCGAAGGGGCGGAGTGCCCAAACTGATAAACGTTGGCAACTCCAGTTCCTCGGTGAGCCATGTCAGAAGACAAGGAGCATAGTTAATAGGCATGGATGATGGCCAATGAAGAACGGTGTCGCTCGACAGCTTCCAATCGAAAGGAAGAAGATCGGAAACATCAAGACTGGGACACTCAGCAGTGTAATAGTCAGCGTAGGCATTCAGATTCAGAATCCTATGAGATGAATGGGTCAGGAAAAACGAATGCTTGTCACGTAGAATGCGTACCACCACAAATGAAATCAGAGGCGAGGAATAGAAATGTCATCGACCAAATAAAAAGTATATTTCAAAGGAACGCTTTGTAGCGTAAGGTTATTTACACTCTATCCCAAAAAGAAATTGTCAGATGGAGTGAGCGCATTTCGAGTTCATATACAAGTCATAATGGTTGAAAAATAAACAGACTGGCGCCTGAAATCGACCGCAGATGGAAATCAGCATAAGCGGAGAAACACCAAAATACTGCACCTTAGAGGCCACAAATAAAATCGTAATATGGCTGTAAAGGATGTCGATATGCGTCCAGTAGCTTAAACATGAACATTTCGGGGTTAAACGCTAAGTTGTTGACAATTTTATCTGTTCATATGATTGTCAATAGGAACATCAAATTACTGACAAATATGTACGGAAAATTATGCCACTGTCAGTGTTCGACGGTGATGTAGGAAATAAGGTTAGGGCGGATGGATAACCAGACTTCCCGAATTCCGATAGTATATGAACCGTTGGTCAGTTTAGAGTGTTCCCAGTCTTCTACCGTCAATTACACATGCCGAATCATTACTCAAGCTTGAAGACAGATTTCTCTCCAAAAGACCCCCCAAAAAGCCTGCGAATCAAAGACTATTCACTTGTCAAATACACTTCAAAGTCTGTCAAATGTGTAGTGAATCGTTGGAATCCTGTATACACCAACAGAATATTGGGTGACAAAAAGGGCCGTGAAAGTTGGCAAACTATGAAAAGGCTAAGTGAGTTGAACACTCCCGCCAGAAAAACTGCTTGTCGACGTAGAAATTGAATGTTACTTTAACAAGATAACCAATAACTTCTCCTCAACTCCTACAGTTTTTGCTTTCCACTGATTCTTGAGCTTCACTTGAGACCTCAACTGCCTTCAAGAACTTATCCGATTGAACCTCCAGCACAGCAAGTGAACATAAGGACTTATCATCGATTGTTCTTAAGGAATGTGCGGAATTCTTATGTCAACCCCCAGCTGAGTTATTCAGTCAATATTTCGAACAATGCAAAAGTGCTGATTGTTGGAGGATGGTAAGTACAGCAAATCCTAAAAAAGGAACCTTTAAACTTCGTCGGACATCATGTACATCTGCAGTACTGGAAGTTTACGAGACTCATTTTGCTCGAATGGAAGTTCAGGTGAACATCACGGATTACACCTAGTTTGCCTATTGTCACTTATGCTTAATCTTGCATGCTGTCACTCGTCCAGTTCATTCCATCCTGTCATCGCTCGATGGAAAATCAAGAGCCGTCCATATGTTTCTTACACAACAGCGATGCTTTTGGATATGTTGACAAAGCGACACTACTTCAGGTTTTCGAAAAATCTGGAACTCCAATTTCAACTATCGGCTTTTACGCGATTAACTTTGCAAATCGAAGGTCAAGTTACTCAATTCGGTGATCAAGCCTTATCGTCACTTATCACTAGTTCCGGTGTTCCACAGGACGCAATCTTCTCCCCTTTTTTATTTTCACTTTATACTGTATCCGTGTCAGTAGACGATCATAAATTGCAGATAAAATATACATATGATGTGATGCTGGACAACAAATATCCAACTACATTTTTCTCTCCCGCCCTACTGGTTTACACGATATAGCAAGTCGACCAGAGTCTCGCTGATTATCTCTAACACATTCAAATTCAAGTTGAACATCACCCACAATTGATCGCAGCTGTCGCATTCCCATAGACTTTCCAGTCGGCCCCTTTCGAAAAGAAGCACTAGACTCGAGTTTCGCTCTCATTAGAGCTCGTCAGTAGTGCATATCCTTGCCACTGCCGGGACTAGAACTCCGGCCACGCTTTCATGAGGCAACCGTGTTTACCACTGCCATTGACCTCACATTAGGCACGACCGAATTATCATATGTGAACGCTCAACCACTTTCGCTTGTGAGTAATGTGTTGATATTTTGTTCATGCTCACGAAGAGAAATCAGTATGAGAAACTTTCTAATGCATGTTCATCTCTTCATATAAATAGTAAACCTTTACCCAAATTGCTTTCTCGGGATCACTTTGACTAACAATATGGCATGATCAGTTCATGCTATTGAGGTTAATACAAAAATCCGGAGGCTTCCGTTTTATGTCCAGCGCTTAAATTCTATCTCTATTTCCCACCACTTGATTAGTCGTTTTATTAAGGATAATGTGCTCTCCCCTCCCCTATTCGATGTATATTTCATCTGGTGTTTTCCTTGGTTTGTTTCCGAAGGACTTTAAATTTTTGCCACATCGTCAAAACATCTATCCCGTTGCAGAAGGATTCTTCATAAACAACTCGTCGATTTTACTGTTTCTCATCAATTCACGTTGTGTGGACACTCAATAAAAATCCTATAGAACACAACCCATCCCCTGTATTCGGATCTCTCTAAGCGTGTTCCCATATCTTTCACTAGATCCCTGTACAAAAATTTATTTGCACGTACATGATCTTAATATTCTTCTTCTATTCCCCGTTTAGCTCGATTTCTACAGAAACCCAATCATTTCATTCTTGAATTAACCTCAAAACTAGATCAGCAGATACTTTTCACAGCTGATAATGACTGCGACCGATTCTGTTTAATCTTTCCTTCAGTCCCACGGTGGTCTTAATAATTTTGTGACTTAGGCACACTTGTCTAAATGTCCTCCATTTGCTGAACATCTGCGTATGTAAAAAACGTTGACAATTCACCTCTCGGGATGCATGAAGTATGTTGACCTGACATGACTTGATGTGAGTCGTGTGTTTGGTGGAAATGCTCCAATTTACAATAGATGCAACAATGAGAGCAGAGATCTGAAATAAGTAGTGTTAATTCGAGAGTTCGCATAAAAAATACGCCCACCCAAACACTATCAGTGAAGGATAAGCATCCGGAGTTGGTGGTTATAATTACCTCCATGCTCCTGCAATTCTCCGAAATCAAACGTTCTTCAACCTGGTGTATCCATAGCAAGTAGACTGTTGAACTACAACATAGTGTAACTGTATTTGTGACTTCTAAACCATGCCAGAACGGCACCAGGTTACGACAGTCTTCCAATCAGTTAGCCAGTAAAACAAACCGACAAAACAACCGACAAAACAAGATTACATAAACACAACAAAACCAATGCCATGACTCAAAAAAACGCACAAGGAAAGCAGTCAAATATAGCATGAAACCTCACCGGCTCAGCAGCAGATTCAATTTGGCCAAATGAGTCAACTGAGGTGACATAACAGAGTTCAGCTTCGCCTCCTGTAAATTCATAGCAGAAAAAGGACTTGGAAGCAAATGTGCGAATATAAAATTCCACGTAGTAGGAGCATAAACAAACCAGAATAGATACCACATGAAAACCAACCGAAAATATAAGACATAAAAGCCCGATTGTAAATGCTCAACAACAATACACTTTTTAACTGATTTCATTTAAATTGCACCTGGAACGATAAAAAAATATACAACACTACCAGTATTACGCAAAAAACCACATGTTTATTGGTGTAAGCTTATTAAGAAGATTTTAGTCATAGACATTTAATGAGTGGCAGAGACAAAACTATAAGCGCATTCAGAATGGTAGTCATTCGAAGGAACTTCGGTTAGTCGTCTTGCCAGGCTTCCGAAAATAGGGCCACACACATATCAGGGAGCACGTAATTGCTTCTAGTTTTAAGGTCTTTAATTCGATTGTTGATCTGTAGGTTAATTACGTGACGAACTGATGGTATCCAGCACTTCACAGATGTGGTCGAGCTGCGGGGTGCACAAAGACCATTCCGAAACTTGAATTTCACAAGTTTCCCCCTATACAAGTGTGCAGTGTAACACTGCCTTGTTAAAAGATCCTTAGTTTTATGGATTTGTGACTAAATTACTCACAACGAAAAGCTCTCCAATGCATTACTACAAACTGTAAAACTTTAGATTTTACCCACGATCGTGGGCAAATGAAAGCACACACACCATCGAGCATTTATTACTGGTCAGCAGGTTGAAACAAACCATGCGTTTTTGGAGGTTACGGTAAAAGTCTATCCATACAACCGGCCCATCAGGGGTGACCTTTCCTCATCAGTAAACATCATAGTATGCCACGCATGGGTCCAAGAAAAATTATGCGTGGTTTTTCACAAGAGGATGATTGAGAGGGAGTGCTCCCCTCATTGTTTTTGCGTCAGTGAAGGAACTTTATGAAGTGTTTGTCGAAACGTATAACTCAAACACTGAGTTAAATTCTGAAATAGTTTAGGCTTTCAGGAATACTAAACAGCCGGTTCGAAGCTGATCTCGTCCGAATAAAGCGACGAGACGTCCTGTGGAGATGTACGTTTAGGATTAACGGATAGCGAACTCAACCTCTGCGGCAGTTTAGCAGCCAACCGCGTGTTCAAATGCATTTGTCTGGATGTGAGAACCTTTCGTTTTCCCAACTGTTTCAAGTTAACCACTGAAGACATGGCGATAAGCACGAGCATTGCAGCTCGATATGTCCCGAACATCCCGCGGAAAGTGGGTTCCAACTATTGAGCGACGTCCTCAAGGTTTTAATGCGACCTCCAAAAGTGCATGATAATCTGAGAGAGCCGTTAACATTCAACAGCATAAACTCATCACAGCTATTTTTGTCATGGTGGTAATGGGAACATTCACAATAGGCCTAATGGAATAGTTCCAGGAACTCTGACTCAGAGTGTTATTATCGTTTTCATGAGGAGTGCATTATCGCTTCAACACGTATGTTACGTGTTGGATGTGATTTCGTCACAGTTATCTTTAGTCAACTCAGAGGATAGTGAAATAAAAGTAACATGTTGAAATGCTGCGTGAATGTTTCAGTGATACATCCAGCAAGTGTTGTTAAAATTAAACAAATGCATTTTGTGGGCTATGCAACAATTGCACGAGATTAGGTAGAATCAAACAACGGTCGTTCACACACGTTTACCTCAGACAGGTCGCAAGAAAACTAAACACAAGAATAGAAAAAACAAGCTGATTTAAGTAGAATGTGTTTAATGATCAACATTCGTCGGAAACAGATGACCGATTTCGTGGTTCCTAGTTATATCAGGGATGCGCACCCAGTGAACTCTGATCACATATCCTCGTGGAGGAATGACAGATGTTTAAGTTTGCAGGCAATTAAACATCTGCGAGTTAGTTATGTCGCTTGTCGGAGACTTAGTAGAATCTGCAGATCAGTTCGCATGTCAAGAGTACTTACTGAAACTATGCGTGAACTCCGTCTGTCAAAAGATTCAAGATGGCACTGTAAATAAAACCACCAACTATCTACAGATAGTCCCGAAATTATGAATTTTCAGTCGATCTCATGCAAATTTCGAGTAAAACGTTAAGCATCCGAATAGATGTTTAAAGAGCTGCCTGGCGGTTGAATCAAATATCCATCCACCAAAACGGTTACGCCGTAGTTGTTCCCAAATATCCTGGAAGTAGATAGCGTATTTAAACATACAAGAAGGGTGACAAAATGAAGCATTTTCGAATGAAGTTTTTGTATATGTTTGACGAATGGACTAGCAAGAAATAGCTGACCAGAAAATAGTAGAAACGAAACCAACAACTAAATGTAAATTAACACAACTAGGAGGCAAGGTTACCTCAATAGTTTGGACAGTTTTCCAATACTCAGATAGCATGTGTGACCTAATGGTATAGATAACCTTGTGGTGTATAAGCCGATAACAGCAGTACGCCAAAAAATAAAAGAAGTTACTGTGTAACATGAGAGGAGTCTATAGGCCTAATAAGGGTCCAATATGACAAACGTTGTGCGGATAAGGAGTGACGGAGTGATCAAAAGAAAGTGTCGAACCGAACAGTGTTAAGTGTGAGCATTGAAAAAAAACGTCACTCGAAATTTCGCTAATCGATACAATTCTGATCTCATTAGCCATTGGATACAGTCTGTATAGTTAACACGAGGAGAAAGCACCTATTGTTGTGAACAGGTCGTCAGGGGCAGCGCTAACAACATCGGTAGTTTGGTAGACAACCGTGACTTCCATCAGTAACACCAAAGTAGTGGCTTTCATTGTCACGCTTTATTGTCTTTGTTAAATGGACAACTTCATCGCATAACGGCAACACTCACGTCACCGAATCGAAACCGTCCGTCACAGGCCACAGCGTTTTCAAGCCACAAAATCAGAGTCGAGAGAAGCTCAGCCTTATGTCAATCGTACAGTGGTCAACACGTTTACCTACTGAAAAAATGGCAGGAGTTCCGATCCCGGTCGTAACGAGGATACGCACACCTCACGAGTTCTAACAGGAGCGAAACTCGAGTACAGTGATGGTTTTCAAATAAGGCTGGCTACGGAAATTCAAAAGTTGCAATTTATTGGCAATGTTGTTTAACCCATATCAATCAAATGTTCCCTTATACTTATCAATAATAAGTAAACAGTTTGAATATACGGGCTTTGTGACTGGAGTCGGTCATATTTTGAGAGTGTTCGACAGGAGGTACACACAGGCTGGCTGATGAGTAAAAATACTGAATAAGCAGTCTAAAGAACTCAGCATGCGTAAGATTATGTGACAGTGAACTCACTCACCTCATAAACAAGATGAAAGCTAATCAGCACAGTTGGTAAATGTGACAACATAAGACGATTGAACGGATCGGTACGAACATGAGTAGAGAGTTGAACTGAAGGGGGTCCACCTTCGGACCCATATGAAGGTAGTAAGTTGGAGCAGCTGGAATTGGTGAACAAGGAGGGGTCTTCAAAGTTGGCACGAGTAGAAAACAACGAAGTGAGCAGCTCCCAATGAGATGAGAGGAATGTACCAGAAGAAGCACGCTGGCGCTTCTTGTCCCGCAGGCTGGAGTCTAACGTTGGTAAGTTAGAACAAAAGTAGATAGTAAAAGTAATCTCAATATGAAACGAGGTTACAGCAACCACTAATAAAAAAAAACGTACACCATAACGGTTGAGTAGCATACGCATCAAAGATGGGACGGCTGACCGACAAGTTCGAAATATTGTACACAGCTAAGCAAATATATTTCATGCAAAACGCGAACTCACCCAAAACGGAAACACTGTGCCCAGTTAATTCACCAAAAAACGGTTGACTCACAAATTTCGCCGACGCTAGCTACGACCTAGCCAGATATTTAATTGTACCCGTTACGGCAGTAAGCAAAAATCCATAAAGGAAGCGAACGATTTTATCAGCGTGCCGACTGTCGGTTCCAACAAAACATAGAAACTTCAGGGGTATCATCCAGGATTATCAGAAATAAGCATATGGCAAGTATCACGTATACAACCGTTAAATTTCCTACTAACAGCACACGCATTAAAGACGTGTCTCCCACGATAAAACAGGATGTAAGTGCACCAAAATCTTCAACATCCTCCCAACGTATTGTGAGGGGGACACGAAAGCCGCTGATCTATTTACGAGACAACGCCTCAAATCGGACGACGCCATAACATCGACAAAAATGCACCAGCCTGGGAGGAGTTACGAGACGACTGGGAAGTATCTGTTCAATTTGAGAATATAAACTTGGAGAGACGTACGTCAGGTTTTTAATTATGTCGAGGATTGTCACTTCAATAAAAGTGCCAGCCAACAACAGCCAATCGGTGATGCTATTATCAGGGTTTCGATGTATTACAGTTAGAGTAGGAATACGAACTACTGTAACATAACAAACACCGGTAGTTAGGTAAATTAGACACAACACATTTAGTATTACTATCACCATCATTAGAAGTATATAATCGACGAAGCAACGGAACAATGAATAAGTGAGGGGATCCGCAAAGCTATCAGCAACTGGCACGGCATGAGAACAGTGACGAACGATCTTTTCTTGATAGGCATAGACAAACACTCGGAATGTCAGAAACCATATCATAATGCAGTGTTCATACTTGCGCCTACTCATGAAGACAGTCTGGAATGATGTCAGAAACATAAGCAGGAAAAACACAACCAGTAAATGCGTTGTTATCTACAGTTCCAAGGCGCGCTTGCTGACATTACCCCTGTGCTTTCTTCAGAGCCCAGTATAGAAACAGTATGAACCTTAGCAACCCGTGTTTCGGTGCCGAAGCGTTCGTAGCTTCAATTGGACAAACAAACTTGATCGTCGGTGGTCTCTTCTAAATCAACAACGAAAACACAAATGATGGAAGGAAAACGACGTAATGGATACGTATGTATAAGGTGCTCCAGGTAGGAGGACAATTTATGGTTATTAGGTTATGTTTTGGACATGCGTGTGAGTAATTACAACTACGTAACCGAAAACCGAAACAATGCTGGAAAGCCAGCGACGAGCAAAGAGTAACAATAGCGACTACCAAAAACACGGTCATCCGTCTGAATGTCCCAAGTGCTTCTCCTTTAGGTTAAGCAGGTTAATAGTATGTTACATGACAGAAAAAAGACGAGACGAAAAGGAAATAACAACACGGGAAGGATCACCTTAACACTTACCACGAAGTGAAGGTCGACAACGAGCTTCGCCATTCATCACCACAGATTGATCCTCCTCTTCTACAATTGACAACCCACAAGATTGTATCATAAACAGTGCAAACCGACCCCATTCAGTTGATCCAAAAAACTGGTCAGAAGTAAACATGCCAGTATCACTGGGCGATGGAGTAGACACAGCACCGGGTGCATTGATTGTGGTGTACCAACGGCTAAGAAGCTGAAGGCTTGCTTCTAACGGTAGGCTTAGTCGTAACGAGGAAAGACAGCGTTGAACTAATTAGAAAGCGGAAGTAGAGAAAACGAGGGTGCGATTAGAATGATACGCAATATACTGTCATAAGTCGTTAGTACACGAATCAAGAAACAGATCGAGCGCCAATTCAGGACTATGACCTAAACACAGTTGATAAAAGTAGACAGAGGAAGGTAAGGCATAAGACGAACAGCTAGAAGTATGACGGAAGAAACGGAAGTTGCTTCGTTAGTTTTAAACCACATACGATTTCGGAACTTTGTCGATAGCCTTTCCCTATTTAGAAAGGAGCGTGAGTAACCGTAGCTAAAGACGGTCATGACAACAAACATAGCAACATTCCCGTAACTATGTCTTGCAGACGTATCCTCCGATGTCTCTGACCGACGATACTCAACATGTACCGGATGTGTCTGAGCCAGTTTAACGGAGGAATACAAACCAACTCGCGAAAAGGAAGGGTCTCAGCTTACAAGGCAGATTTATGCAGTTCATTATAGTTTACGAGATGTTACCAACACGAATAACCAAAGTTTCGCAAACAAAAACAGATAGCCAGCGATCACTTTCGACTGAGAGTAACCTGGTTTCGCAATCGTAAAGCAGTATCACACGTACGCTTGCGCTGATCACCCTGTCCTTTAAATAGAGACTGCATTCATACCATTTCAGTTGAGTTTTCCCTTATTAACTTTCTTCCTTTTTAATAACCGCTTCTCCTCCTACGATATTCCACGTCACTGTTGAGGTGGTTGGCGGCCCGACCCACATAAGTGCTTCAGGCTAACCAATAACAACCAGATTTGTTGAGACACGTAGAGAGATCGCTCCATCAACAACAAGATTAGCTATAATACAATCCATAAGGTAAGCGAGACTTTCGACTGTATTTAAACTGTCACCATCCAAGGTGAATGCAGCCACAAGTGCCTGCTAGGTACATGCCAGGCATACATGTCGTAATATCTTGATCGTCAGGCGCACTAAGGCGTATTGGACTACCTGTGCAGTGCCACAAAGCACAGTAATATTGCCAATATACTCCAAGTCAACGCTTCTGACTTCGAGAAAGATTCCTGCTGCACCACTAATGAGATCACTTAGAGCGCTGCTTAAGACATCGTCGACTGCAAAGTTGAAGAGAAACGATGGGATAGTCTTGTCACACACAGCTGGGTACGGAAAAAGGTGGTGATAGCGCGAAATAAGCACTAACTCTACCTGAGGTTTGACTTTATGGTACCCACAGAACAGATACATTCGTCAGTTACCCCACTCTTCAACAAGAGAACCGAAAGAACAGCTCTAAAGACAGAACCGAATGTTGTATTGATGGCCTGGAAGACAACTGTTGGCCGTTGGTAAACATGGTTGGATTCGAGCAGCCGAAGGATGGTGAACACGTCATCAATGCACCCACTGTCTGCACAAAATCCAACTTTGAGCAATTCGGATAACTTGGTGATACCTAAGCGCAGCTTCAGTCAGACTGGTAACATTCTGGTTATTTCACACGTCCTGTGGGTCTTTCTTAAAGACGGACGTAACTACTGTTTTTTTCAGGACATGGGAACTTTCTCAATACTCCAAACTTAGGAGAACAGGAGGAGTGAATTTTTAAACAGAGCATTTTCATCATCCTAGCGAAGGACGTCTGAGCTGGTTGAATTTTGATGTTTAGCTATTTGGATCTCCTTTCGGATATTCGCAAAGTCAATGAAAACAATTAGGTTTACAGGCCAGAGCGGCTGCACCACAGAGTCAGTTGAATTGCTCCGAGCGCAACACTCACTTTTGTAGGTTATATATCACTTAGCGATTTGTTTCGCAGATTAGTTAACTAAAAATGGATCGCCGAGCACTGATGACCCAAATGAGATGAAGCAGATCCTGAGAATTTCCGGATACAACAGCAAATACAGTCTACCTTGAATGTTCTTGCTATCAAGCTCCGCGATCCCCTAGTGAGCCATTGCGAGGCCGCGCTTCAAGAAGAGGAGTGTTTCACGATATTAGCTGTGGATCGATAGTGATCAGCACGCGATAAGAAATTCGAGAGAGTGCGCACATAACTCACGGTACCAGTTAACCCATAACAGCTAGATCTAGCTGACTGAAGAGCATCCTGTAGATGTGTTAGATAACGAACCAAACAATGCGGTGAAGAGGCTAGTCCACTGATAAGCTCTGCTCGGCAAATGGTTAGCGTAGGTTAATCAGGCAGTTTGTATGCGTCCAGCTGTTTCAGGTGCCACTAAAGAACCAATGAAACGCATGGCGCCACGAACAACTCAGATATGAGGGTGCCCAGCTGTAACCGTTTGAAGGCGGGGATGTTCGAAGAACTCTGAAGAACATTACTATAGTAATGTGAAAAACAGAATAAAATGCTGTGGTGGATGAAGTACAAGGAGATATGGTAAAGTAGGATTAAACTGCTGCTAAGAAAAACCCCGCGGTACGGAATTGACAACCCGGCTGGACGTTAAGAGGTACCACAGCGGTAAGGAGCGTCCCACTTGGGACCGATGCAAGCCTCTTGGTTGTTGTCACACCTCTCCGAGGCTTCCTAAGTAAAGTACCTTCCAAATTTGATACGGCATCGAGAAGAGAGCTGCCAAAGGATCGATTAATCGACGGTTTGTCATCACCATCGGGAAATCAAGTCCACCCATGATGTGATGGAACGGACTGCATACTTCGATGGCCTATCGGGTCAAACTGTACGACGTGATGATTACACCGACAAACCTACTTATGTCAGATGGGTCAGCAGGTAAAGGTCTGACAAACCGCAGTCTTATGGTTTTCCAGGTTGGTTCGTTTGTTTAATCATTACGTTTGCACATACTTGGATGGTTAGATCATGTACTAAAAATGCCAGCTAGTCGTTTGCCACACCGAGCACTGTTTGCCGACACTGCGGCCGACTGGCGCAAGGTGCGAGGTGGA
>LOND01000733.1:30104-44327 GCA_014220965.1 Paragonimus kellicotti | reverse complement strand
TGATGATGATGATGATGATGATGATGATGATGATGATGATGGTGGTTGATGAAAGGCTAACATCTACTTCCAGAAAAATTAGTACTAGTTTTAGTACGCTATAACCCACCCGCTACCTTGTGGAACCGGTGTCTGCGCCAAAGAGGTGGTTGAGTACCCCAAGCGTTCTCGTGCGTATTATCTCTGGGCATCCCGTTAGTAACTCACCTCACATAAAAGCATATTCACACCAATAATTTCAAACTGTATCCACTGGTTCACCGTATAAACCAAGCCGCTCCATCTGCTGCATACAACAGAGTGGATAGGCAAAAATATGCTACTGCTGACCCCTTGTCCATTGTCCCGTTAAGTTTACCTCTCAGGTTCTTCCTGACACTCATTTGTAGTGAATCTACAGTTTCTTCAAAAAAATACAGATAATCGTGGTAGCACTGGCCTGGTAATCTATTGCCACTCAGATATCGGGTTCTCTCGTGCTTTGCTAGGACACAGAACACGAACTAATTTGGGTGATTCCAACGTTCGCACTCTGAATCAAACAGATCAGTAGGCCACATTCGCGCTAACGTTACATTCATTGAAAGTCAGTCTGCTGCATTTCGGAGACCAGAAATCGGGAAGGTAAATCCATCGAGTTGACACCACACACTCTATCTACCTGACATTAGTTGCACACTTCGGGCGGCTCCTCAACAGCCGTCACCGATCAGGCTAGAGGAGGTATGGTCCTCAGCATGACGGTGAAAGCTCCACTAGTAAATGGGAGTGCCGGTAGCGAGAGAATTTGTTCGGTCCGTTTGGTGGGTTCTACTAGGGCCAGCTCTGGACGCCAAATAATCAGAAACCTTTTCACCGTGTCTGTTTATGCTCCAACTGGCCGTAGTGATTTCGATATCAAAGACGCCTTTTACTCGAGTCTGGTCGTTCTCCTTAGGTCAACACACACCTGTGATATGGTCCGTCTAGATGGAGATATGAACGCTCAGGTCGGAAGACTTGATGAGGGCGAATCCCGTCTAGGTAGCAGGTTTGAGTTGATATCATATCGTTCGGATAATGATGGGGAGCTACTGTGACTGTACGCTGAGCATCAGCTATTTTCGGTCAGCAAGTATTAACTATCGCGTACGCCACTGCTTCTTCTGGTGCAATCCTTTTTCCAATGAAATGTGATCTCAGATAAACGGCATACCTGTTAGTTATAGGTGGCGTAGCTCCATTCAGGACAGTGGTTCTTACTGCATAACATACGGAGATTCAGGTCACGTCCTGGTACGCTATCGTTTTGTCCATACTTTCGCTGGACAACAACCCACCGACTGCAAAAGCCGCCAACTGGGAAGCTGGTCAGGTCATCGTTAAAGCATAAGTGCCAAACTAACTTAGAATGCAAGCCAACCGGTTCTAACGCAGATCATAACAGCTGATCGACCCGAACTTCACAAGTCATCAATAAAGCGGGTACTACAGCATACGACACGGTAGTTCGTGGGTTAAACAAAGATTGGATTCCAGAGAAAGCCCTACAGTTGTTAGAGCCAGACGTAACAAAAATCCTGGAAGTTCATATAATAAGTTTAGGAGAGATATCCGTAGGAAACTGAAGCGTAGCCTGATCACCGATCGTGAGGCTTGGCCTAACGGAGAAAGTTAAGGAAGTGGAAACCGTTTTCGCTTCATGTAATACTAGCGCACTTTTCAAACTCGTACTACTGGCTCAGGAGTCTGTTTGCCAGTGAAACCGTCACCGAGGCAAAGGCCACACAACCGTAACTAATCAAGAAGGTTTCAACTTGTGTAGACGACGGAGAACATCTCTCTTCTGGAGTCTCATATTGAAGAAAGGATTGAGGAGCTCTCGTAAAAACCAAAGGGAGATTAGTTAGACCACAGCCATTACTAACGTTCTGACATTCATCATTTTTCGTCGACTGACTACAGCCAGAGAGGAAGAAAGTACGGAAGGACAACCAGGGTTTTGACCTCGACGAGGACGTATTGTTCAAGATTTCACTATTCGTCGTACGTACCACTGGTCAACAATTGCTGTTTCTTCCATTCAGGAGGTCTATCTACACTTTCAGAATTTCATAAACGAATGTGAACGTACTACTGGCGCTTCACTGCCATAATTCAGCACAGGTTAAGGTTTAAAGTGAACCGTCTGGTAGTAACAGCACCAACAGCAGCGTACATCATGATTTTGTTTACTTTTGTCACAGAGGAAGCAATGGAGGACTGTCTGCGATACTCATAAGATGTTGGCTTGGACTTCCTATTCAATGGAAGATTGACTAACTATGACGACGACAAGGCATCGTCGTTTGACAATTTCCAAGTAGCACAGACAATTGTAGACACTACCCCGTGCCTTTCAGTCCTAAAGTATACAGTGTTTCCGCAATATTGTTGTGATCACGTAGATTTAATGTTACACAATGAAGCTATGGAGGTTGTTGACAGGTTTGTTGACAGTTTTGTTAGGGGGTTGCACTAGTGGCGGTCAATACATAGAGAAGAAAATAGAAGCTGATATCTCCAAAGATGGCATGGCATTTTCCAAACCATGACACTTCTGGAGACAGAGAAGCATATCACTGAGGTTTAAGAGTAGTGCATATAAGGCGAACGTAGGGGCTACGCCACCTTACGGTCGCCAAACCTGTCGACCAGAGAAGATGTGAACTCCTTTCAGTTATCCAATCATCGACAACTGCATTCGAGCGTTCGTATCGGATGACGCCAACAGATAAGTAACGATGAGGCTAGAAAGCGGACATTTGACAGTGAGTGCTAAGTGAGCCCTTTGGTTCATTCATTAACTATGCGCGGACTCAGATGAATGGGTCATGTATGAAGGAAGTCAGCTAGTCGTCTGCTACACTGAACACTCTTTGACGATGGCGCGGTCGAGTGGCGCGAGGTGGACAGATTATCAACTGGCGCAGAGAAAAGAAGTCGTTCACCAAGGGGTCAGATTCGTTTCCCCGGATAGTCCTATCGTGAATTACAGAGGGGAAGATTGGAGACTTCGGGTGAGAGAACGGTTAAGTAAGCTCAGTGGTGTGAATGCTGTCGTTGTTTGGCCGAGTTGTCTGTGAAGTGAGTGCACTTAATGACGCGGCGACAGTGAAAAACGTAAGGAAGCTGTTTTGCTTAGGACGATGAAGTGACCTCCCACCAAAGCGCAGAGCGAAATTTGTACATATCAGTGCATGATCGGAATCTACCCAGATGCTCAATAATGATTTACAGTCTTGAAAACGGTCACGCCACAGACAGCTGACGGCAACGTAGTTAAACTGTGTCCACGATTGAATCGGCGATGGAAGTCGCACCGACGTCTAGAACGTCGAAAATTAGTACTTGCCAGAAACAGACCGTTATCAGCACAGAGCTGCAACAAACGTTCACCGTTGTCTGTTCGACGAGTACCGTAAGAGTGTGGGTCACCTAAGTCACGCTGGTTAACGGTAGGCCTGGTTATTTTGCCGTCCAGGTCTCTAGTTAGCATTATAGTGCCTGTGCGCCGCGCAGTGTGTAGAAAGTTAGCGAGTTGGCGATCAGAATCATTTTTGACTGCGTCTGGACAAGAGTCTGTGAGGACATACGCCACAACAAGCAGATAACGTTCGTGCTAGGCACCTCTCCATGTTCTAACCGTACATTCAAGTCTGACAGCGCAAAGACAGGTGGTAACGAGTATCCAGAAAAGGAGCGCCTTCTCTGGACATGTTCCGGGCAACTCCAACACCGGCTTGGCCTGTGACTTGAGCCAGACAAGCGCATATAGGAAGCGCACAGCGAAGCGGCTGACAGAGACTGCAGTTACAGCACTGAGCTAGAATCCTAATGTCGTGTCTCAGCAAGACAACAGATATCGATGGCGAGGATCTCCAAAGTACATGCAAAAGCTGCCTACTGACCTATTTGCATGAGTGTTCGAACATTAAAGGTTGCAAGTTTAGATAGTATTTGAGAAGCGGGTAGGGGTTTGTATCCATCAGCAGAGAAACCGTGGTGTTTGACACACTAACATCCTGGCTATGACTCCCATCGCGTGTGATAAAAAACGAGATAAATCTTTGGTGAGTGTCTGGAAATGAGTACAGAGGGTCACTATATGAAGAAATATTTGACAAACAGGGAAGATGACACAACTTGATTTGGTGTGGAATACTGTGATATGGGAACAAAGTCGGCCGCCGACACCTCTCCCAGAGTTACGATGGTTATGAAGGTACGAGCTGGTCATGGGGATAGTGAAACAGCATCGTGCATTTGTCAATCTCCGTCACCCGTAACATTGCAAGGGCCACAATGTGTGTACACAATATTACATTGTGCATCAGAAACCCGGCCATTCGTGTAGAAGATGCACATAGACTCTCGGTATTTGACCACCGCTGTTTTCGTTGTATCCAAAAAGTTGACATGTTAGCAGCGCGACAGTCCGTCAGTGCGTGCTTGAGGAATGTGCAAGTTTGCGACCGATAATCGAGATAGCGGAACTGCACAGTCTTCACTGGTCAGGTCACGTACTATGTATGTTGAAACAGTGTCTGAAGCACCGCGCGTTGTTCAGTGTGGCTGCCAATGATTAGAAGAAAATGCAAAGCGGTCAAGCGATGACGTGGTCACGAGCTAAGAAAGTCTAGGCAGAGTTGATAGGTGCCGTCTACCCGGCTAGAAAGTTCGCGACCATCCACAGTGATGGTTGGAAATACTGTCCGACGTGGTGGTGCATTGCAGACAGCGTCTCACCTGTATCCGCAAAGTCGTTGACTTCTCTTTCCATGAGGCACCGTTGCCTTCTTTCTTCCTTTTTTCTCTTCTAAACATTTATACTTATTTAGTACCCTGCTACTTCGTCGGAGTGTTGTTAGAACAACCGGCAACCCGATCCATATTGCCCATGAGTACGGTTCAGAGCTGAAAATGATGATGCTGTTAGCTACTCCAAAGCGCTATGAAACATTTTTGCGAGTTCTCTTCAAAGAGGCTCAACACAGCGTTGTATACGAGTAGCATATTGCGTACATTCGGGAACTGAAGGACAGGTCTATGTGCCAACAAGACGACGGACCAGAAGTGACTATTGGAACAGTGTGTACGCACTATGGGGACGTGTCACCAAGGCGAATGACAATGTACTGCTGCTCAATGTGTGTGGATACACGTCAGCATGCAAATGAGTGTACGTGTTCGTTGTCCTGTTTTCACATAACCTGTACGGGATTTCATGCAATAAACAACTTCGCAGGCCAAACGTCTTTTGTGGTCACAACAACAGAACGGGTGAATAAGTCGACGAAAGTAGCCAATACACCGCGGAGAAAAAAAAGGTGGATCAGACATTATCAGGAAGGGTATGACAAACGGATGACTGATTGAAGGTGAAAAAATAGAAAATGAAAATTACCCATTGTCTGGACAGGCTTTTGACAGGAGTTTGTCGCCGCGTACATTCGTGAGCACTGTAGAAATCGTCGAGAGAATCGGAGATTTGAACAAAGACTGGAATAACCCTCACGGACCCTATCACGGTAGAATGATACATCGTGAAAAATTATCTAATAAGCTATTTTCTTTTCCACTTGTGTAAGAACCCAACAAGCCTAGTAGTCGATCTAGATAATCGCTAACGACCGCATAACCGATTGTCATTATGCGAATAGTTTCAACGTAGATGCCCATTCCCCGTTCAAACTTCGGCACATTCTAGACCCACTCTCAAACACAACCACAAGACTTGAAGTACATGCGATTGAAAGAGTGGTTATATTCATCTGCTCGGTGGGCGATAACGTGCTAGCTTCCAACAACACTACGTAAGATAACCCATTACCCGAACGATCGTATGCGAGCGGGGTACACGGTATAACAATAGAGGGCGTATGTGTGATAACCATCAGGATAAGTAAACGAAATGAACAGTTAACTGGCTCGTCTCTGCACATACGAGAACTGACCCAGGTAGTTAATTCCTGTGGTCACATACAACGAAGGTGAGCATCATAGAGTCGACACTATCTATACACAAGTGAAACATCTTACACAACTGAACAAGGGTTTCCCAACTGATCACGTCTTCTACCCGATCAATGCTCATAAAAACACGCCCGCTTCCGCCCACAGAATTGTGATGGATGACTAAATCGGAGGTGCGGTTATTCCAACACTCAGTGGAATATCTCAACACGATGGTAAGATATGACCAACGTCCATAGCGAGTGAATTCTGAACAACACGGACCTAGATACGATGAAGGTTCTCAACCAAAGCCTTTGGCTCAAAAGCCTGTACCGCAAGGCAGCGGTTGGGTGGCAATGTACCAGAACTGGTACTTTTTCCGGAAAAAGATGCCAACCTTCTTCCAACCCCCAACCTGGAGGACCAGGAGACTGGTTTGTCAGACCTCTACCCATTGGCCTGCCTGGTATGAGTGACTCTATCGGTGTGGTGGCCACACCGTCCAGTTTAGCCCAATAGGTCATCGAGATGCGCAAGCCGTCACACCACGTCAAGGTCCAGTCTCGTTGTGACACCTTGCAAACAGATAACCAAGCTATAAGTGAAAGTAAGACGTTCCAGGGGAAGGTTCGGAAGGCTGAGTCTTGAAGGATCATAGACATCGGTTCGCTGATCGAGACTGTGTAGCGTCTATTCGTATTGACGAAAATCGGAAGGCTAGATATCAGTGAGTTTGAAGAAAAAGTGTAGCAACTGACAATCGGTGGAAAGTTTGAAGATGAATTCGTAACCAAGAAGACTATCAGTTAAGATGGACACGTGAACAACCACAACGTAGTCATCCATTTATTTACAACGAGGTGGCACACTATCCGTCATTGCCCCGACAGACGTTTTTCTTCCTGTTTTTCGACCACTCACTGTCAATGTCAGCCGACTGATACATGTTGTGTGTTGCAGTGCGATTGTTGTATGCTTGATAGGTAGTGGTTGGGTTTCCATCCCGTTTATCTTCTGATTTTCTCTTCCGTAGTCCCTTTATTACTGACTCTCTGGAACCGAGATAATCTTCCGAACTATTTTTTTCCAAAACCGTCCAACATAGCTTCAAGTGCAAATAGGCACTCAGAACTTCATTTAATCTGTGCGGTTCCCATGAATCCTAGTATATTCCTCTCCAAATGTGTTTGTATGAGTAATACGAAGACGGAGCACACAAAATCTCGTGTACAGTTGATGCGGATGTATGTTAATGTTTGCTGGCGTGATTCGTACGAATGTAATATGATTATTTATTTACAGTTCAGTGACTTGGTGTCCATATCAGCTAACATGTCTGAAGGCATCAAGCACTTGTTTGCTGAGTCCCAATTGGACACTTCCATTTGATTGCATGTGTGACAGACATTCCTTATATATAAAAGTATCTTCCTCTCTGGTTTCGCTCTCTTTGTGTATAATCCAGTGAACCACGTAATGATAAACTGAATGTGATCACCCTATTTTCATGCATTCAAAAACAGTCTACTGAACTCCTAATTTCTCTTCATTAACCGCTCATTGAACACGCCTTTTCACATTGAACTAATCAACGAAATGGTCACCTTCTATTTACTATCATAATCTTAGACCTCGAATCCCTTAAAAGCTTAATTTTTAACTTCCTTTCACTTTTAATCGCTCTCTCAAATGTTCTCACGGCAACGTTAACCGCTTCTACCTGCCATCATTCCAGAAACAAACAAACAGTCCCGTTGTTTTGCAAGTGTCTTCCTGAGGAGAGAAGCGTCACATAAGACAAAATTGTGCACCGATTTGACTATCTTGCCATGTGTAGATATCGAATATATTTCGGGTAGACGACACAGCACAAAAATTGAAGACTGATAAATATGCGCTTTTTTCTGGCATCAACAATTTATATCCAGGCTTGACCAAATATGTTTGCCATGAAACAACCAAGAAGGGAGTTATACGTAGTGGACATTTGCAGAGTCTGATGGAGTTCAATAAGCTCAGTGGAAACGAGGCGGAAAACCAAACTAAAGATCGCCGGTTGGAGCCCGAACTCCAGCAAATGTTTCTGCTACGAAAGTAACAACAACCTTACAGTGTTAGGGAATAAGTGCCACGAAGCCGTAATCTCGACCGGTCTAGAGAGGAGGATGGAAATTTAAACAAGTCTAACATCTAAACAATCAAAACTGCTAAACGTTTTGTCGAAGTGGGCATAAAATAAAAGTCAACAAGGAAAGGTTACATGACGGTATTTTGCACAATCTCATGCATCGCTACGGCAGATACGTTCAGCTGATCAACAATTCTACCAGATCTACAAAGTTGTAGAAATGTTTATGCTAGAAAGGTATTACACGACATCGAGCGGCTGACAATCTAAACGAGCACTAAAACAAAATAACTTACCTAATTCATTCTCAGACATTTTGGGAAGATATATGCGTAGAAATCTTCGATCGGAATTCTCAACGTCGACACGAGGCTGACCGGCAGACTCCATGTTACCAATACTCAGAGTGAACGCGTTGCCAGAAGCATCTAACAGTCTACAAGACTCATCTATGGGGATCGGTGTAGACCTATCGGCTGTAGGAACGGCAGATATGTTCCCCAGCGTCGAAGACCAAGCGTACACGGAGTCGAAATGCTTTGACTGTCTGGCAAGCTTTAAAGTTGACTGAAAAGTGGGCATGTAGATGAGTACACAAACACAGCTGGTCAAAATCCATAAAAAAGCAAGTCCATTTCTTAAAATTAACCCTACAGCTCGTAAGATGTAACACGAGCGAGTCGACCTTACAAACAAAATACAAACTCCCGAACTTTAGATCCTCAGTCTGGGCAAACATCAACTGTGCATCAACATAATACCAACCAAACGAATAACCTTTGTTTGTAGATCAGAATAAGGCGAGCAGATAAAACTTTGACAGAATACGTTGCAGACTAAGCTGGTTGAGCCGTGGTAGATACAAATTATTGGTGATCATTTAATTTACCCTTGTTATCGCCCCATCATGATTGAAAGGAAACAAAGCTGTTCAGAGGGGTAAGTAAGCTTGGGCCATCCACCACGACGATCTGTCCACATACCCGCAAAAAAAATCCACGACCAGTCACGTATGAAGCAGTGAAGAGAAACATCAATATAATTGTTGAAAAAACAAATATCTTTGTTGATCGCCTGAGTCAACATAAAGTCCATCTTGGACACTAAAACTTTGAAGACGAAACCCTTGTGCGGTTGTATGTCGACAGCTGGTTACCGATGGGGTCTGATATCTCAGGCGCATTTGCGTGAGACAGATGACTAAATCGGAGGCGCGATTATTCCAACACTCGGTGGAATATCTCAACGCGGTGGTGAGATATGACCAAAACCCACAGCGGGTGGATTGTGGACAACACGGCGACCGGATGAGCCATCATTCAACGAAATCGGACCAACGGGCAAGAAATGACAAGCAAAAAACCTATGACAGAAAGCACAAGCCACATACAGGGAACCATACAAAAGTGCACACGACGATCAAATGGAAACCGCCGATGTGGTGTGGACTGGAATTTAGCTTCACAGACGCGAGCGTGCGAGTTGGAAAACAAAGATCGTGCTTTAATGAAAGTCTTTCTGCCACATAATTACTTAGTGCATTCCCTTTGCAGCACGCAAATCGTCGGTAGTTTTCATTAGTTATAAATAGAGTGGCTGTGTATCAGACCGTTGTTTTGAATGGAAACATCCGCTGAACTCACTAGACAGGTATGGATGATGTGATAGCAGCTACTTAGAAGGATTGATATTCTAAGTTTATCGCAACCGACGGTTCTGATGTGGTTCAACGACTGCAACTACAAAAGTCATTGGTGTTCAAGTTTGCAGCCTCAACAGTTGTAACAGTACCTCATCATCATTTACCTTACTCGATGCTGCCTTTTAACCTAGTAAAGGATGAATTTGACAGTGTAAAATTTCAGATATTCCTGATAAGCATTCCTATAAGAGTTTAGACCTACGGATGACGCACGTTGTAGGTTGATCGAAATTACGGCGTCGGCGGAACGACTGAGATTAGGGTTTAAATATTACTTCAAAAGTTACAGTGTGTCAAAATGATCTTCAACGTGATAATTCGATAGACCATATTCATCATGTGAATTCGTACCTGCGATCCACTCGGATGACAGTTCGAAGTGAAAACATTCATAACCGAGGTTCTGATCTTGTCCAAAAGAGTTGAAACAGTATTTTGATTCCAACGGTCCAATTCCAATGCGTTCGGCCGAATAATAAATGGGGTTTGAACCGGGCAATCGAGTCGCTGTTGGTGGGACTGACGTACGAAATCTCTGTTGGTGACTGTAGAGTAGGAACCAAACACGGCAGGCGGACTGACACCCAAAACGCACACCTGTTATGAACCATTGAAAGATGAATGAAGCAGTAAGCGACGATTATCATCAAAAAACGGTTGAGTCTCCGACAAAATACGCAGACAGGTAAACACAACACAGTGGGAAAAGTACACTGAACTACTAATGTATGCAGAAAAGGGACGGGCAGACACCTCGTTAAATTCAACGCAATAGGCAGAAACAAACAATTAAAAAATAGAAAAGCAAGTTAAACTTTCAAAGTTCCTGGTTTTGTCGCCCAGCTGGTGGACAACATACTGAGTAGGCAGATCCGGTTTCTATGGCCGATTTCGTTACAACCAATGCATGATTTTGTTACTCCGGCACCGCGTCAAAGTCAACAAACCAAACACACTGCTTAGAAATGAAAAGTGAAAAAAACAGATCAAACTGGTTTTCCTCTAGTTCCATTCTCGTTGTTATTCAGTACACAAACAAAAGTCTATACACCGAGATTGATTGACTTCGACCCTACCAGGTCTACAGCTCAGAGAGGGCCGGTTGAGATAACGCAACCGAAAGCACTGTTTGGGCCTAGCACTACTCCAGGGAAACACTGGGCAGCCCAGTTCACTACAACTGTACAGTTGGTAGAACTACGAGAATCAGGATTCAGAACCAGTATACCATTACAAAAATATAACATCATAAACAATAAAATAACAAAAATGTTCGCTCAGTGATTTTTACATTACAAGACTTTTGCTATTATGCGAGTCGACGGGCCACAAATGGGCTGGATTCTATCAAGCTGGTCAATGCCAAACAAGAACAATTAAGCTAAGTGAAGTTTCAGCATTTGACCTTACGATCAGTAACGCGCCCCGACACTACCAAGCAACCAGTGGTAGGTAGTAATGTATAACTAACACACAACTGCTATAAAAACCCTACAACAGAATAAACAATGAAGAACAATGGGACATTATCTACGTGAGACTGATGTAAGGAAAAAGTCTGCGCCAGTCTGGGATGCAAGGGTTTATTACGGAATCGAGCTGCTCTCAGTTCTAGCCTCTTAATTACGGATGGACAATATAAGACAAACCAGCACATGTCAAGATGACAATGCCATCGATCACGTTTTTCAGGTCAGTGTATCACAAGGTACGATACTTGGAAAGGCTGCATTATCTGAGGCACATCACATTCAGAAGGGTACGTCATTCAGAATCAACTCTGTCATGAACGGTGATCTAATCTCCCACGAAAACGATGTACAAGCTTATATTAAATTCTCACAATTGAGGAGAAAAGGCAAATACGAATTGGTCATGATGAAATAGCATGTACATGCGGCCCACTCAATAAAACTGTTGATTGAAAGTAAAAGACGATCTTTCCTTGAAATGATTAGGCAGCATGTTCCCCACCCATAGGTCATTATGGATAACCATGAAGATACAAGTTGGTCACGTGCAGCACAAGATCCATCGAGCACTGATCAGCAAGGATTCCAAATTAGAGTTTGAACCGACGTAAAAATTCCCGTTGTGAAAAAGATGCGCGCCACTGATTAGCGCTAACAACGACAAAACTAGAATCTCGTGATTTTTCCAACAATGAGCTGGCTGAAAAAACTATCTAGATCCAACAGCTGCGACAGAATACGAGTAGCGTTCGGTTCATTTCAAACAGAACTCTCGACTACTTTCGGTGATGAATATAACGCGTTGTGGAATGTGGTACATAGATTTTCTTACCTTCTGTACACCGGTGTACAACACAATCCCAGTACCAGGTTCCACGCAAACGATAAGACGCGAACTCGGAACGTATACTGCATCGGTTGCAGGTAAGTAAGTAGTGGTCTGTTGACTGGAGACAAGTGCAGAAAGGGAGGTTTCGTTCAAACCGGATGCGGATACTGCAGGTTTGGATAACATCGTATGCGCTTGGACACAAACGAGGCACGTGGTGCCACCCGTCAAGTTGGACATGGAGGAAAGAAAGCAAATCCACGGAATTGACACCAGATCCATTGCCAGAAAAGCTGGCGTGTGGCGCACACTGCATGGACAAATGGAAGTATTTTCAGAAGAATCCAAGAACAAAATAATATGCTGAAGTGGAATGTATACGCCATGTGATCAAAATAAATTGAAGGGAAGAGTAAAACCATAAGTTACCAGTTGACTGCAACCACTTATGCAGGAAACCAAAATCGAGAGCGTTAGCCAAGCAAATATGTTTATGAGAACCGTACCCATGTGAGGCACAAGCTTTTAGAGACGGAGGTTCCAAGTTCTTAGATATTGAGTGTTTATAGCTCACACATTGAGTGACCAAAGGCGAAATGAAATCCGAATCAGCAGGGGATGATGCTGGTTGAGACAGATCCGCTATCCGCCGATGGGCAATACGAAAGTGAGAGCTCGCTTGCAAATTGGTGGGTTCTGAATAAGGAATAGAAGCAACGAATGAAACCATGGATGAATAAGAGTAACTGCAAGAGGAACACTAAACACATGTTCTGTCTCTTATACACACAGTAGATGCGACTTGATATGTACGTCCTGTAACGAAATTATACGAAATCATACATTCAGTGTTAGCAAATCGGCAG
This sequence comes from Paragonimus kellicotti, assembly GCA_014220965.1. Taxonomy (NCBI): domain Eukaryota; kingdom Metazoa; phylum Platyhelminthes; class Trematoda; order Plagiorchiida; family Troglotrematidae; genus Paragonimus; species Paragonimus kellicotti. Next base: position 31,354 of record LOND01000733.1, on the reverse strand, counting down.
CACTTATCTGTCGCAGCAAACTAAAAAGTTCATCAGCTAAGAGTATGTTAACTTTTCTTCGAAAAGCACTCACAAAATAGGAAGCATAAAAACATTTAGAAAAAGCTACTTTGACCTTATGCAGTCACTATAGATTGTTATTTTTTCTTCAGCCTGAAGCACTAGCCAAACGCCAACCGATAACGTACACGTCAAGAACGTCGAGAACAGGATGTGTGTTGTCGTCAGTCAGCACTGCAGTTGCCACAGAAGCTTTGCTAGTAGTCTGAATATAAAAGCATTTTAATGTAACCCAACCTCATATGAATTTCACTTCATTCTGCATTCGTTCTGTGCACATTAGTAAATGAGGAGGTGAACCAGTTGGGTTGGAAACGAGGGAGGTTTTAGTAATGCAACAGATAGATACATAGCCGAACATGCGATGGATTGACAATCGAATCCGCAGTTGGATAGATAGTGTCGCGCGTACTTTGACAGGAACAAGAAACATCGCTCAGAAGAAAGTAAGGACACGACAAGCAGTTCTATCGAAGCGATGTCCAAGAAGGATATTAAGATAGAATCTCAAAACAACAAGAGGGACTTCAGAGCCTAAATAGATAAGTAACTCCGCTGTCTTTACAGATGACGCACAATGGACCACCAAAGAAAGTTAGAATACAGGGAAATGTGTAGATCATTTCGCCGAATCAATGGCGGAAATAATATCGCTTATAATGAGTTGGATCGCACGTCCTTTTCATTAGTTTTGCTGATGAGAGGGGAAAACCACCAGCTGGATATATCTATATATATATATATATATATATATGTTATTCGATAAAATCTCATCAGGCTGTTACAGTTATAAGGGAAAGTAAAACTAAAAACGGTTACATGTGGAGCTTGGTATTGGTCCAAAATTCACACCATCTCAATTTTTGTTTGTGGACGCCGATTGGGTGTTAACTGCCTACATACCGATCGGGTGAGTCAGCTAATGGCCAAGGCAATTGAAGCGATTGAACAAAGTTTTTCTGTCCACACAAGGTTGGATTACGTAATCGAATGGCAATGGCCTCGGCAGTGGCCAACATTCGATGGCGAACGAGTTTTAACCTGTTCGGGGAAACCCTGTAGATAACAGTGAACGATCGATCCATGTTGATCTGATGAGCGCTGTCAGCCAGATGACCTACAATGGCACTCGTGATTGATTTTCTCTCACCTGTCCCAAACCATGTTGGGTGATGTTCTCTGATTCTTCT
>LOND01000733.1:3144-30004 GCA_014220965.1 Paragonimus kellicotti | reverse complement strand
ATATCGTATAATGAGTGGGATCGCACGTTTTTTTATTATTTTTGCTGAAGAGAGTGGAAAACCACCAGCTGGATATATATATATATATATATATATATATATATATATATATATATTCGATAAAACCTCATCAGGCTATTACAGTTATAAGGGAAAGTAAAACTAAAAACGATTACATGTGGAGCTTGGTATTGGTCCAAAATTCATACCATCTCAATTTTGTGTTTGTGGACGCCGATTGGGTGTTAACTGCCTACATATCGATCGGGTGAGTCAGCTAATGGCCAAGGCAATTGAAGCGATTGAACAAAGTTTTTCTGTCCACACAAGGTTGGATTACGTAATCGAATGGCAATGGCCTCGGCAGTGGCCAACATTCGCTGGCGAACGAGTTTTGACCTGTTCGGTGGAACCCTGTAGATAACAGTGAACGATCGATCTATGTTGACCTGATGATCGCTGTCAGCCAGATGACCTACAATGGCACTCGTGATTGATTTTCTCTCACCTGTCCCGATCCATGCTGGGTGATGTTCTCTGATTCTTCTAGACAAGTGCCGAGTCGTACGACCCACGTAGTTTGCTGAACAATCGCAAACGAACGAGTAAATCACCATAGATGAGTTGTGGACCGGCACTTTATCCTTCAGATTTAGAGTAATCAGTGGTGAACTGGTGAATGAGATAATCGGTCTGGCTGCGTTGAACGTCCTCTTAAGCGAACTAGTGACCGGCACTTTATCCTTCAGATTTAGAGTAATCAGTGGTGAACTGGTGAATGAGATAATCGGTCTGGCTGCGTTGAACGTCCTCTTAAGCGAACTAGTGAGTCGACGGGTCAGTGATTCAGCCAACGTATCTCCTTTGTATGGCAGTCGTATGAACATGGACTTCTTATCCGCTCCTTGAATCTTAACTGATGCTTCAAATGCTTTAATATGTTTGGACACAAAATTGTCGGGGTAGCCATTCTCTTGTAGAATATGGGTCACAAATTGTAACTCCTGTTCCAAAGCATCTGCTGAGCAGATTTTTCTGGCTCTATCCGCCAAGCATTTGACCAGGTTGCGTTTGTATTTTAAGTGCGTAAAACTATAAAAATTACTGTATTGGCCCGACCAAGTAGTCTTCCGATAGACGGAACGTTTCAAACTTCCGTCAATCCTTCTACTCAAAGAGACGTCCAGGAAATGGAAAAATCCTTCTGACTCCAATTCTGAGGTGAAACTTATCAGCGGATGTGCGCAGTTGAAGTCCTTCAAAATATCACCTATGCTGACAGATGAATCTGTGATGGCGAATATATCATCAACATAACGCCTGTAGTAGACCATTTGATTTATAACCTGTCTCTTATACACATATATATGTTGGAATGAGATTGTTCTGCCGCTCACCGTGTTCGCCTGTCGGTCTGTCTTCGCTCGTTTTTGGTTTCAGTATCAACGATGCTGACGTAGTGGCTGTCTATATCTACGTGTCGATTGAACGAATTCCGCGAATAGAGAGCCTCCAGTACAAGCCGTTCCCCTTTCATCTTTGCCCGTGCGACCACTTTCGCATGATCTATGTTGACCTCGTGACCTGTGTCCGCGCAGTGGTGCCACAGTTGTGATCTAGGGTCGGCTCGCCGCATCGCTAAATTGTGTTCGTGCACGCGTGTGCGCAGCTGTTTGCCTGTCTCTTTCATATGGAATCGCGTAGACCACGCCAGACTGTTCGTGTGGTTCTACACGATCTTTAGCGTTCACCAAAGCTGAACGGAGTGTTGAATTTGGCCTGTGTGATATTTGGATGCCCAGTGGTTGGAGCATCCTTTGTGCTGCTTCAGATGTGCCGTGAATATATGGCACTGTCATTCGCGTTTTGGGTTCTGTACGTTCAGTTCTTGTGAAACCTCTGATAGATGCCTTTATGAAGCTACTGGGGTACCCATTGGAAGTGAACAGTTTGAACAGGTGCTTTCGTTCTTGTCTTCTAGTTCAGTTGAGCTACAGTGCGTGTCTGCACGTCGAAATAATGTTCGCACGCAGCTTTTAAGTTGACAGGCTGGATGATTGCTATCGAACCTGAGAATGACATCAGTTGTTGTCGGTTTACGATAGACAGTAGTTTCAAGCTTGCCATCAGGTCTTCTTATGACCGATACATCGAGAAACGCCAGGCGTGAATTTTCTTCCTCTTCGCGTGTAAAGGTTATTCCATCTATTATGCTATTCAAACAACTGTGGAACTGGTCAAGCTGAGTCCGAGGTAAAACAAATGTGTCATCCACATATCGAAGCCACACTTTAGGTCTGAAAGGCTTCACATTCGAAGTGCTTCATTACGGCGTCTGCAAGTAATCCTGATATGGGTGAGCCCATTGGTGTGCCTCTCTTCTGCAGGTAGACTCGGCCGTCAAATTGTAGGTAAGTCTCCATGCAAAGCTCCACTAACTGAATCAATTCTTTTGGAGAGAGATTCGTCCTATTTGCGGAGACTATCGTCCTCATTTATCAGGAGCTTCAAACTTTCTATCGCAAGTTTCTTCGGTATGTTAGTGAAAAGCGACGTAACATCGAAAGAAACCAGTGCATCGTCTTCTTCCAACTCCAGACCCTTAATCTGTCTCAAGAAATCAGTAGAGCTGTTCGCGTCATGATTATCGTGAGGTAAACATGGCCGGAGAATACGAAAAAGGAACTTCGCCAATTGGTAGTTCGGGGCCGTCCTGGATGCAACGATTGGCCTCAATGGTACCTGATCCTTGTGGACCTTTGGTAGCCCGTATAATCGTGGCACTGGTCCCTCAACAGGTCTAAGGTACTTAGCTTGTTCTTCTGTAAGTGATTTCTTTTCTTGAGACCTGTCACAGTTTTGGTGATTCGAGCCCTCAGACCTTTCGTAGGTTCTCCTATGACAGAGTCTTTTGAAAGGTCGTTCACTTTTTCTTTATAATCTTGTCTATTCAATATGGCTATGGCGTTCCCTTTGTCTGTTGGTAGGATGACAATCTGGTCGTTCTTCCTAAGTGTCATCAGCGCTTTATTTTCATTAGTTGTTAAGATGTTTGTTGGTTTTCGACTGGTCAGCTGTTGACACATCTTTGTTCTGACAGACTGCTGCATTTGCTCGTCTAGACCACTGCGTTTCAGTCCCGATTCAAAACATGCAACGAATTCTGTTGTGGATGCGTCCGCATAATTGAATTTCAGACCTTTTAACAGAACAGCCTTTTCGTTGAGTGTCAACTGATGGTCTGATAGGTTGTGTATAGGTTCGGTGTTTTGTTTCTTGGGTAGATTGAGGCGCTGGAATTTTTGATCTAATCGATCGTTCTTCTAGAGTCTGTTGAAAGTTTTATGGCTTCTTCAGTCTTGTTGATCCATTCGGAATCGAGTAATTCGGTAACTGCTTGTTTGGATTTTTCGCACTCGCTTCTGTATCGTGTCAGACGGCGGTGTGCATCGTTAATAAGTTCACGGTGCATTTGTTTCTGGTAACTCCTGGTGATAATCCTAGCACGTTCTGATTGAATCGGCGGCTTGCATGTAACGCTCTTAGGGAACACATTATGACGAATGCAGTTATGTAGGAAGAATAGTTGCTCACGGACGGAGCCTTCACGGTTGGCATAGTTTTCCCATTTCCTCACACATTTGAACACGTTGCGTAGCTTATGTATGAAATTTAGATTTGACCTTACTATACGTGATGACAACCCGTTATTAGATTTAGGGGTAAAAAAAGAGTTGAGTCAAGTTTGTATTCTGTTGGTAGATGTGTTGTGTAGATGACCAGAGACACTGGAAAACATTGTTGCAAACCGAAATACGTAGCGAGAACGGTGTTGACGTAGTTTTTGTTAACCGACACTATAAATATTTCTTCTTTAACAGAAGTAGCTGAAAAAGCCAAAACTGAGTGCACTATAAACCAAAAAAGAGGACTTTTTCATCGTTTTACATACCTCCCATTAGTTTCCCCTCAGTTTATTCTTTCACTTTATAGACAGAATTCTACAGTTTTGAGTTAGCCTTTAGCCCGCGTCTTCAGACGTGTATATAAGGCTTACGGTCACAAAGACATCGGTCAGTACCATCAAATCCCTATTGCGAAACACTTCAATTCGTCACACTCACACGTGCGTAACCTGTATGCAAATTTTCAGCGTTTAACAGTGCCACTGGGAGCAGTGACAGATGCTAAGAATAGTCCACAAATAAGAAATTAATAAATAAAAACGTATGGAAAAGACGAACTAAACCAACACAATAGAATTTCATGAAAAACGCTGGGCAATCTTAGACTTACAGACATGCTACTGGCTAGGATATACTAACATGTTCAGTGCCGCTTCTAACTAACGATGCGAATAGTCGCGAAGTCTCCAACGTAGTAGGTGGCACCAACCAATCCTGTTCAGTGAGTTAATCACAACCTTCGTAGCCCGCGCCCACTCCACAACCAGGTCACTCTCCGGTTTTTTTAGCCATCAACAGCCGCACAGAACAATGTACGGTGTGGTAGGCAATTCGTTAGCGTACACAATATGCGACCAAAACTACGTGGATAGTGGGTTTTTACTACGTCGGTTATCCGTCGCAAGTAAATGTGTAGGGACTGTTGAGTTGCCCACATAATCCGCGCATTTGATAGAGGCCAATCGACAGTCAAAAACAACCTTAAATTACATGCACCTTGAGCACGAATCTACTAGACGTCCGGCTCACAGAGTCAGAATGGGAGCACACACGCATTATAATCCTTCTATTCACTCGACAACCGAGTGTCCCCGCGACACAACAGATGAAAAACAATTAATTAATTGCGTTGCGCATCTTCATTCTCTTCATAGAGGCCTCGTCGACAATACTACTAGCTGATGAGAGGACAATGTCCAAAGAAATGATGGAAGTCTTTAGTCGCTCGTCAATTTAACATAAGCGTTCTAACTTCTGTTGGAATCGTTTGCAGCACGATATAACGGCTGTCTCTTATACAAAATTAAATAAGTCCCTAACGCGCCTGCCTTGACCAGACGATTCAAAACACATATTCAAGCCACTGCCATCCACACATTTGAAATCAAACAAGGAAAAATAATAGGTACGAATATACCTGAGTAAACTGGTTACGATGCGAGTTGTGCACACTTCATTGGATACAAAGATAGGTCAAAACGTTACTCGTAGAAGATGCCAACCCATGAACCAGAGTTACCTGCAGTATTCGCATTCATACTGACTTGCAGTCAACCCACTTTGAAAGGAAAAACCAGGATAGAGTTTCGTTATTCTTGAAGTTCATTAACGTTTCAAGGTGACAATGCAATTTGAGCGTTACCAACAAGTGAATGAGGTGTTTAGAACTGTCGTAAGTGTACCCGAGTAATCAATGCTAAAATTTAGTAGATTTGTGTAATAACCAAGGCGACGGAACAGCCCTTGACACAATCACTCTCACGCTGAAATGCTAAAGAAGACACCGAAATGGGATTGAGATTACTTACTCAGTTGTGAGATGCCTCTGGAGTTCCCTTCGTTCATAATTGTGCAATACGTGGGGGTCGGAGGGATATTATAGACATCTGCAACTTCTTGCTTCTGTTCCCTGTTTGTTATTGAATCACAACGCAGACAGACGCCCAGGTCTGGGGAGGCCCAACGGGCGAGACGGCTCAGTCCATATGAGTCGTAGACAAACCTTGGGCAGAAGTGGCTCGTTTATCAGTCCATCAATGTGATTTGAATTCAGAAGTGATACCCCATCGTTTGTGCTGGCGAGGGTGTCATGAGTAATCCCTCCATTAAAAACGGTACTAGAATTAAGTGAATAAGGACAAAAGGAGTGAAATTTAGATCCCCTAAGGCGTGTTATGAAGTATCCACTAAGTGATCGAATATACAATACGAAATTAAATAGACGGAGCTCCCCTAGAACACTACCCCTAAAGATTATAAAAGTCAGTCGCGCCGGTATGTGACTACTACTGTAGCGAAACGGCGTTCAATAAAGCACAATCTTTATTGTCCAACTCGCTAGTTTCCATGCTACGTGCGTACTCGCGTTTATGATCAGAATTCCGGTCCACAACACGCCCCGGTTTCCGCTCACGTCGTGTGCACCACCTGTCTCTGTGTGTGACCGACGCTTAATGTTGGGGTGTCTTCCGCCTGCCATTCCTCGTCCGTTGCTCCGATCTCGTCCGGTCGCTCGTGTTGTCCGCAATCTATCCACTGTGGGCTTTGACCGTATTCTACGACCGTGTCGAGATATTCCTCCGAGTGTTGGGATAATCGCGCCCCCGATCTGGTCATCCATCCCATTTTGCCTGCCATGTCTCGTCCGTTGGTCCGATCTCGTTGAGCGATGGCTCGTCCGGTCGCCCGTGTTGTCCGCGATCCGATCGCTGTGGGCTTTTGGACGTGCCTCGCCGCCGCGTTGAGGTATTCCGCCGAGAGTTGGAATACTCGCCCCTCTGGTTTGCCAATCCACCACACTATGGAAGAGCCCCAATTGCGAACAGTCCCAAAGCAGTGTCTGTGCAACGATTTAGGAAAATGGCCGTTCATACTGCTTCTTTCCATGAATCCGTAGTTTCGTACAAAAGTGTGTGTCAAAGGGAGGAATACTATAATCAGCATCATCATCATAGACAGCAATACATCAGTGGTTCACACTGATGCTTGACTGCCACACAACCACGAAGAAGAACAAAAAAAAAAACTTATATAGGAAGAAAGAAGAAAACAGAGGGGAGGGGAAGTGGACCTAACTACTAAAAATAGCTACGTCTATATTCAAAAATACAACATCAAGGCGCCTACACCTTGCAAACAAACAACCGAGCTGTAAGTGAAAGTAAGGCGTCATCAGCAAGACAGCTTCCTTACGGCTTTCACTGCCCCGCATCATTAAGTGCACTCACTTCACAGACAACTCGGCCAAACAACGACAACATTCACGCCACTGAGCTCGATTAGCCGCCATCTCACCTAACGTCTCAAGCCACCGACTCTGTGAGTCGCGAGGGCCCCAGCCCGGGAGACGAACCCGATCTACAGTGGCCAACCCCTTCGTGAACGATTTCATTTGTCTACGCCAGGTCATCATCTGTCCACCTCGCACCTTGCGCCAGTCAGCCGCAGCGTCAGCAAACAGTGCTCGGTGTGGCAAACGACTAGCTGGCATCCTTAGTACATGACCTAACCATCTAAGTCTGTGCAAACGTAAGGGTTGAAGAAAAGAACTCAGAAGATAATTAACGTCGAAAATGGATTTATAATGGAAGACGAATATCATGCAAGCATCAGAAGTGTATCAAACTGGCATACGATGAATGATAGAAGCAATTTGAAAGAGTAGTTGTTCGACAAGATTCCTTATTAGCATTCACCGCTAAAATAAGATTCTGCCATTCTTAAGTCAGTGTAGTCGAACTTTAATTGTCTCGTGGGCGAAACCGTCAAAATGAACGAAGGGATCATTACCCTTTTCAATGCAATAAAGGAAAATGTGCAACGCCATTCCAACGAAATAAAAGTTAATAAGTTAGACAGATAATGATGTACTAACCTTATTGATAACATAAAGTGATAGTGAAATACAGTAACGTGAACATAACGACAAATTCTTTGTTTCTAAATAATACAGTAGCCCTCTGATCACTGAAAATTTAAGACCACTCTGTTGCAAAGTATCCCTCCACAGTATACGGTAACATGTATCACAAACTAACGATGAACGGGCTGTAGAATACCACGTGTTACTGCGATTCCGGTGAAAACAGCAAAAGCTGCCACGAAATGTGATAAGGGATGAATGAGCTCGGTAGGTTCAACTATCCCACTCATAAGCGTATTTAGGATGCTTGAGAGTTTAATAGTAACTTTGAAAGGGCAACGGGTACTTTGTTCACTGCTAACAGGTTATTCTCCTTACTGATGTGCCAAGCCGTCTTGGAAGTTTAATCATTAATGGAAAAACTCTTACTGTTAAAGCACAACGAGGCAAAATGGCCTAATAGTTTATCACCAATCGTCCTCCAAGAAGGTGAACAGTTTGTATGCTAAACTGTTCCATGGGCTTCGGATAAGTTGCACCCACGTGACGAAGATTTTAACACATTTGCAATGTTTAACTGCCGTTATTTAAGTGGATTGGCTCACATACACTGGGACAGCAGTCCAAGCAATGTTGTCCGTTTGCTTGCATACACTACCAAAAGCTTCGAGCAGGCCATCAATCAAATTATAAACATGCACTGTCTGTGGTGGTTGGGCTACTGCAACGTACCACAACTGAGCGATACCAGAACCGAACGTTAATCACTAAGACTGATAATGGTTAAATAAACCGCGAGATAATTGGAGAATAGCAACGACACAAACTATGATGACCCTGATCGTTCAAATGGGTAAAATCAGTAAGTGTCGTCATCCTTATTAAAGAATTCACAATCAGTCGAATCACTGTTTAGAAGTGCCGCAATCAACAAAGATCTAATAACAACACAACCCCTAATTCTTTCGAGTGGTCTTACTTAACAGGTTACGGTTATCTGTTTATGAGTGTATATTTACTCTATAATATTACGGCGAACGGCGGTTCGAGCCACAGCACATTCGGATCCGATCCATGGCCGGTTACGTGTGTACATACATTTAATCCGTGTATACGCGTACATTAAATTCGTGCATACGGTAGTGAACAAGTGTTGCAAATAGTAGAAGCGCCCACATTCCCATACCGCAAAAAAGGAACTTAAACGTGCTCGAAACCAAAGGGTATTGCGGATTACTTCGTCACCAACTAGTGCATCAGTAATACCGTAACGAAGATTCTACCGTTCGGGACGAAATTCTCACTGTCACAGCGCACGGGTCCTAAACCTTCGAAACATCCAACCAAAAGGGCGAAAAACGTCAAGTCTGGCCAATCATTATGCTTGCCGCTCAACACATCCAGGAAGTGTCGTGAACGTGATCAGCTCCTGGATGCCATTTCCATGGATTTCAAGGAAGCAATTGATTCCATGAGCCGCGAGGCATTGTGGACACTCCTGAATAAGCTTGACTGTCCAGGTAAGTTCGTCAATCTAACTAAAGTGTTGTATTTCAGTGTGAAAGTGAGGGTGAAGTCGGGTTGACCGAACTGATGATTGGCAGATTCACTGGATCATTGGCATGAGACCGGACTGAGGCTTAAATACAACATACAATATTTAGTCTATATTTCACAGCTGATCCTCAGATCTCGAAGGAAGATGCTCAAACCGGATAAAGCAAGGACGGCCGTCTGCTGAATGTTTAATCTACAGATGTTCCAGGCCTGTTAGGTAACTCAGCCGTTCGCATACTACAGTTTGCAGATGATGCTACGCTATTTACGCACAGTAAACAACTATAACGAACGGGCACGGATTTCGTGACCGCAGTAACCCACACCTAAGCCTTGTCTAGATGAGTGCGATATGCTCACACCTAGAAGTCTCATTAGTGGAAACATTGCGGATAGTCATTCAGACCCAGCCACTTAGGTAACGAAAATACCAACGGAGCTGTCGCTGAACCAAGAGTTGCCAGGAAACGTGCCTAAGACCAATGCTGTCTTGGTCCGAAGTGAAAGATGCATCCGGAGGACCACAGCCTGAGAAGTAAGAAAAAACTGCTAGTCTGTAGAACCACAGAGGTGTCCACGTTAATGTATGACAATGAAACCAAGATAATATTTGGGCGAAATACGCTGTATCTCAGCCTCCTTTGTCTGTAATGTCGGAGGTACATTCCACGTATTCGATGGTCGAACGTGCTCTCCAATACTGAGATGCTTCGCTAGGCAGAAAATAACTCATGATGGTGCCCACCCAATTCTCTTAGCTGAAGAATGTAACCCAAAGAAGTAATAGTACGCCCAGTTAGAAAGGAGTGGGCGAAACTTTGGCCGCCAAAAGTCATGATAACAAGATGTCATTCAGGCAAGTCGTTCAAGCTGTAATATAGACCTTAGACCGTGGAAGGACACCGACTTGAAGCAGGTTACGTGGAAGAGTGCGATCAAGACGGCCTTCTGTTCAAGGAACGGTAGCTTCAAGGCAGTGAATTCAGACGCGTGGTACACAGAGAAACCGCAGACGTTGTAAATAACAATGGCGTGGTTCCGTGGCGATACAATGAATGTGGCGGTTATTGCACTGGTCGTCAAGGGTTGGTAAGTTACCAAACTGCCAATAGCGAACCGTCAATGAATAAACGACGAGTGCATCGAACGCAGGTAGGTTGACTGAGTTGTATGTTTTTTTATTCGTGTCAAACATCCAATCTCGTAGGTTGGTAGACCACTCGTCTTTCCTTTTAGAAGCGTGGGTCACGGTGACCTACTACCATTCTTTTCAGCTTTGTTGATGTATGATATCAGATTTCATTGTCTGGCTTCTCCACCAAATTTTAAATTCATCATATTACACCAAACTGATGCACTGATATCAACTCCAACATTGAGACTTTTCTCGCCTTAAATTCATAACATACGATTAGATTTCTGCCCAGAACTTGTCGTTAGAGTTTCACTATTACTGTACCGAGAGAAAATGATTTCAGCCTCCCATTAATCTACCAGAACAGACCACACAGCACAGGACGGTTGGATTATAAATGCCCCCCCCCCATTCATAGAACTCCCGGTCTCACACCATCGGGTTTACACTGCACAATGGGGATGTAGGTAGAACCACAATTCGCACGGTGTGGGCCACTTGTGGGACGATCTTGCGCAGGCGTCCCTTGGTTTCAGCAAGTGTGACAAGCTAATCCGGAAGCGGACGCTGTCAACCATTAAACCTTCAGATAGCAAATGTAAAGAGCTGCTAAACAACATCCACTTCGTCACGTGGATAGTAAGGCATTATATTCTCTTTATTATGTTCGTCGACATTATACTGGGCAATAACATGGCGTGTCCTTTCGTGTCAACGACCAGATTATGAAAGTCAGAAAGCTATTTTCCCATGTTCGACGTCATAATCCTCGCTCTATACCGCATCACTTAATCCATTGCTTAAGTAATGTACGCGTCCGTTTGCCCGTTATGTTCACAGGTTTCATGTTCACCAATCACACAGTTTCCGTTAGATCTTTACAGTACCCGTCACGTTGCAACAATATTTCCCGCGGACATTTTGCAGATCAGACACTACGGTCCACGGATGATTTTCATCAAAATCTCTATCTGACTCAATTCACTCCGCTAATTCGGATCTTCCAGATCTGAATTCGTGTGAAGGCATTCGGCCGCACGCAACCAGTTCTGGTGTACCTAATTTGGCTCCATTTCTGCACAACCGGTTTTCTATTTATCCAGTTAACCGTTAAACTGATTCAGTAGTTTTTATTGACAATGACTGTTACTGTTAAGTTCGTGTAGCTTAAACGCAGTGAACTAAACGATCTTCATTTATCAGGAGTGCGGGTAGGTTGAAAGTTAAAAGTTCATCAGGTTAAGTGCGTAAACCGTAGTGGGTTGATTTACCTTCCTTTAAATTAGCCTATGATAACAAACAATTAAGTTAAATTAAGGATCCAACAAGTCAAGGTGGTTGAAATAACCGAGGATATCTGGAAGGCCATAGGAAGTAAACTTACCGTAAAAATGTAGGGGTGTTGCCAGACACAGCATAAGCGTGGGAGCAATGTGCTGTACTATTAAGCAAATTGTTGCAAGTGGGTTTTGTTGGACATCCAACAACAGAAGAGCGCCGACCAGATACGGCAGTATTGTTTGGTGTAGCAGATGAGAAGACAGGCCTTCCAGGAACGACACTCGATAAACGACCTATATGCACGTTCAGGTTGGTCGCAGTGAGAGGAAAAGCCTGAACACAGGGATAAAAGTTCAAATTCATGCGATAACACCAATCAAAATTCCACTATAGGTGCGCCTCTCGTAAGGATATTGCAAACGTACAAATTCAACACCACTTATATTTCAATGTGTCTCCATAGGCTTTCTGCAAGCTCCTTTAAAAACGAATCAGCAGAGGCAAGTTTCGCCTATCAGTGGGGTATATTCTTGTCACGATTTAGACTTGAACCGACACCTAAAAGTTTAAATCCCAGTGTGAGGAAGATATAGGCTATTGATAAGCTCCGACAAGAACAAAACACCAGTTTAAAGCTTCCTTTCTAGAGGAGTTGGCTGAAAAGCCCATCTGACTGCGAAAGCTGCAATAAAATGTAAACAATGCTCAAGTTAAAAAAAATAATGCATATAAAATATTCATCGTGTAGCAATCCTTAAGTTGCACAAGGCACTGGGTGCATCTCCAGTTTACAAACGCCTACTAGTTGGTGATCACCAGGAAAAACGTGTCAAGGCTCACCATCAAGCAGAGCTAGTTAAACCCCCCAACGGCAATATATTGAAAGAAGAACCGAAAATATCCCCAAACAGAGCAGGGACAGCTAGTGAATCGGACTGACAGATAGTCAAGCCGCCTCTCACGTGACAGTAGCTTTGGCCCATGAACCCGTTAATGTTTGATTGGCGTCAAGCGATTCGATTGAGGTTTCCTGTCAAGCTCCTGCGAACAAGCAACACATATCACAAGACTAACTTCGGCATCGAAAGATGTACACTGAAGTTAGTATAGTAAGAGGAGTGGATAGCCTCGAATTTGGACAGCAGGCATGATAATGCAAAGCGACCTAGACTACCCCAACTTTTCAACATCGTTTGGAGTGGAAAGACACCGATCTACCTATTTGTCCCTGGTATGCGAACCAGACACTGACATCCGTAACTCTCTCCTTTGGTCCGAGTCTCGAACGGCGTTGGGTAGACTGTCCTTCGATCACAAGAACGACATCATTTACGACAACCGAGTTCCAAACTAAGCAAGCGATGAGTAAAAAGTCGGAATAAACGAAAAGTCTCCCGAAGCGAAAGTCATGATGGGCATGACTGGTTCAATCGATCGTTCTTGTTCGTTCAACTTTAAAGACATTTATTTATCCGCTCGATTATAACGACCATGAGCTTGAGTGGACAGTACCGTGGCTCGGACCACCGATCCACGCGGCAGTGACGCAGAACAACCTAGAATAAAAATTATTGAAAGGTTAAGTGTATGAACCAAAACCATAATGAATGTAGATACGCCACCGATTGTGGCACATTACCATTTCGGATATCGTTTCTAATCGGCGAGTTGAACGATCACGAGAACCCCAACCTGGCGGGTGGAACATAATGGAACAGCTAGGCACGTCATATTTTGTGACCACAATGCTGCCTGACTAGCATGCGACTTTAACAATGAAGTTGTAGGTGTCCTCTTTACAGGACACTTGTAACTGACACATTTTTGGCACATCTTGTTTATGTCTGCACTAATAACTGCGTTGATACGTCATAGTTGATAACTCAACGCGGTTCGACGTCTTGTGATCTTTTACCCTACATTCCGAACTGTAAAGTGACCTCGATAAACAGCCGTGTTCATTCATTGTGCACCCGACACGGCTGGCAAGCCCAGTTCGTACTATTCTATCTCGCATCCCCCACACGCATACATTATCCCGTTCATGGTTTGGGACTGTCATTGGTCACGAACACTGCCAAACCAAAAAGCCATCAGGCCCTCTTACACGTGTAGACATAGAGGTTTGAAACGAGCTAGACAGAATAAGTCGCTCCTGGACATAGGAACACGAGCTAGGCGATATGTGGTCGCAACGAGAGGATTTTGTCTCCGAGACTTGTACAGCTTCACACAGCAAAGGAACTACAAGTCAAGGATTACTCTCACATCAACCCATCTCTCCGTCACACCCACAATCCTCCACTTGTTTAATCCGTGATCTACAACAATCATTTCCACAGTGCTATCAGGATTTCGATAAGTCCTGACATTTCGCTATTGGGATAATAAAAACTGAAGATCTAAACCATTAATACCATGACGATCCTCAGGGTAGCAATCATATTGGTTAAACAAAATAAATTCAGATAACCTTTAGTAATGGGAGATTTGTCGCATAGAAAACTGTTGTACGCTCATTTTAGATAAAATAACCCCAGTAAGTCGGTTGAAATAGTAAAATACAACGTTTAATTCAAAACTCACAGTAACTGGGGACCCAGGAGGCACCAATGGTGAATCCACTTTAATGGACCTATCGAGTAAACGACCGGCACTTGTCATGCGGGATAAAGAGGCAGCGAATGGACTGAGACAAACTTTCTGCTGGCGAGAGGGGGTCTGTGAAACAGACCAGCTTGGGAAAGGCGAATCCAATTGTTGCAAACAACTGCTCAAGTGACGAGCCGAGTCAGGTGTGGCAGTGGGCCTAGTCGAACAGTTAATGATTGTCTGGTTGTTTGGAACCGGAGGCTGATGGATAAATTGACCGAGAGCTCGAGGGACTACACAGACACGCCCGTCCTCTCCGACTTCGTATAATCGCACATAATCCTAAGTAAGAAGAAGAGTAAGCGGTGAACGCATACAAGTGTGTACGAAATTGAGGTTTCAGTACCTTTTCGGAAATATAAGTATATTCACATTCAGTAAACGCAGCTAATAACGCCAAGACCGTAAATAAAAATGAAAGGTATGCAAGTTTCGTTGTGTAACGGTATGTTCAGATTAAAGGCATCATACGCCTTCCAAAGAAGCCTGTATGCTCCCGTCGGCAATAAACTGGTGGTTGATAGTAACGCTTAATCGTTATACAATCATGATAGGGACGAATCCTGGTTTAAAGAAAAAAGAAACAGAAAAAAATCAGATTTAAAAACTGTAACTTCTGCATCTAAACAAAGGCAAAAAGATCAAGATGTGTGCACCTTCCAAACAAACAGCCGAGTTGTCATCATCATCATCATCATATCAGCCATGAGCCTGACCAAAAGGTACTGTGGCTCGGGCTGCCGCTCACCTCAACAGTGACGTGGAATATCCTAGAAGAAAACGTTACTAAGAAGGTTGAAAATTAATAGAAGTCTAAGCGAAAGAACTAGAAATGGAGCCATCATTAACGTAGATTCCATGTGGATTTCATTGCCCCCCCCCCGACAGTAACTGCAGTCATCATGTAAAAAACTCAGTAAAACACTGATAACATCCGCACCATTGAGATAGATTGTCCGCCATGTCTCCTAATGCTTTCAGTCACAGACTGTCTGTTTCCTGGCACAGGTAACAAGTGAAACAGCCCCGTTTCCCCGAAATCAACTTCGCGTAAAATTCGACCATACAACCTGGAACTGAATAATGACTGTGATGTAAAATCGTGAAAGAACGCATATTTTGCACTGTTCACACGAAAAGTAAAAGTTCAATTTGCATAAACCAATGGTCCTTGAATACATACACGCAGTATCAGACAAATATGGAACTCAGCAGCAAAACACAGGCCACGTACAGAGTACGTAACCAGCTAATACACGAAACTGATGAGCTGCTGTGTAGCCTAGTAGATTGCACGTGCACTGGGTATCTGTACAGCGTGAATCTATGTAGAACAGAAATAGTTCAAAAGTTGACATGAAGGCTCACCTCGGGAGCTGCTTTGTCCACTTTCCATAACGAATGCACACCAGTGGAACAGTGACGAGTTAATACCAGATTAAAAGCAGTGATCACGGCGATAATCTGAAGATTAATATCACTTGAAAAGCATATTCCAAACCCTCCAGTGGGAAGCGGCACTTTCAGAAGCACAGGTGCAGCTTCATCCAGCGGGTGTGATAAACTGAACATAGTGAATAGGTTGTCTGATAGGGGAGATGGATTATTCCTACTGATATGATCTTTGGATCGCAATATTTCCTCGTATACTGGTTGACGCTCTAACAGCATCAAACCATTTAAGGGCCAGGCAGCAGCAACGCGACAAGGCAATCGAGCCGTATATTGCTCTCCTTCCAGATCAACGAAAGTCAAACGTTCCGACTCAAAAATCGCGATACCATCTTGTAAACGTCCAGGTACTTCAGAAACTGGGTTCGGCTTTAGAAATAAAATTAAAAAAACAGAGTATCATATATAGTCAAGACAAACAAAAATGAAGGGCAAAAACATGCATGCAACTGCTCGCCAGCTGTACCTGAACTCTGGTAAAAGTAAACAGCAAATGTTCCGAAGAAGAATAAATCGGATTATCTCCTAATTTCACACAACTAAACTGAGAAAACGAGAGAGTAGCTGGGCTGCACAACCATTCTATATGCAGATAACAGCTACTGGTCGGTACAAGTAGTTCAGTACATTTGTTTGCGAAAACATAATGAGCCTGGTGTACAACATTTAACACAGTAAGAATACCAAACACAAGTGAGAAACTGTTGCTGAAAAAGAATACCTTGACTTCGGTTAAACATAGAGCAAACATTTTTTGGCCCTTCTCAGTAAGAACCTCGAGTGAAGTACGCAATGGTTGAATAACAACCGAAGTGTATGTTGTGAGCGGTGTTTAGCCAGGTGACTGAGATTATGCTTACATACCGCAATTTCAACGGTCCAATATCCTTTTAAATTCCAATTAACCTATAATTAACCTCCCCATAGCGGACATCATCATACAACGGACAAGTCAGCCTTAAGTGTTTTTTTTATTGAAATTATCATTAATCCCTTTTCACAGCCAATCCGTTTAACTCGGCGCAGATAATGATCCAATATGACAGCGCAGCTGCTGGAGAAACACGTGCCTTACTACGTGTGCCAAAGCGAAGCTGAAGGCGAATGCCGCAAACCCGCTGGCGTGACAACTGTGCGCATCCACTTCTTTTCTTTGCGTCCGTTTGCCACATCATCTCCTGTGTTATACATCGTTCCGCTCTTACTTAACTAGTGGTCCTGCTCAAGACTTGTATTGACTTACTCCCATCACTACGACCGGAGGCCCCCGTATTGGCGATTTCACTGATGCTCCCGAAGCGGAATGTCTACCAGCAAGGAAATACCTGATATCAAGAGAGGATACGCCAAAAGCATAAGCCATAAGTCATACGACGAAACGGAAGCAGCAATAGCGGATTCTCAACAGGTCGTAAAATGCTGGTTTACAATCTGTAAATAAAAGAGGTCGTAAAATGCCGATAGGAAACTAGAAACGCTGCTCAAGAAAGATGTTCCAGTTGAATCAAAATTCTTACTCACGATTAAACAAGAAGTATGGCTGGTTTCTTCCGGCAGGAAACAAGATAGGTTTGTCTCTTGTAGACGGTTCTAAGAGAAAGTGGCGAAGGTGTCAGGCGTCCTGTGCTTTTTGAAGCGAACGAGTGTCTACAAGACTTAAAACAGCGGAATTACGCTTGGTATTTTTTAAACGGTGTGATTTAATTACGGCGACCACAACACATAAGCGCTCATTGCTTAGTTTAACATATGTATGAAGTTCATTTTCTGATACCACTTTACACTTGGACTTTTGGCGCAGTAACCCGATAGCACTGGGTATGAAATAATGCGTCATCCCAGAATATCATAAGAAAAAAAAACGGAACAAACTTATAGACGTAGGTGCACCACCAAATGTGGTGCGTTGCTATGGTGGACAACGCTTTTGCCCAAAGCTTTCAGTGACCACATCTTTAACTGGGAAGACAACACCTACCCAGTTTACTTGAACATACAGTAAAAAAAAAAATTGACACTTTGTGACGTCAGTGTTCAACCACATCATCGTTTTTAACCACTCGTCGATAATTTCGATTATCAATGTCCGATGAAGTAAACACAAGGCTGACATGTTGAGCATGCAACCAATCATCGCAGACTGTATTTTATTACTTGGTCAAGTGACTGCGTATGTGAGGATTTCAGATATACGCGCCGCAGAACAGCAATGATGTCCACATAACCCTCAATAAGAAAAGCGTTCGTAACTAACTGTACCAGGTGAGTGAACGATCAGAAACGATCTACATTCCTTTGGGTCTCCCGATGTCAACTGACCATTAACAACGCAAACATGGTAATAAACGACTATACCCGGTAAACGCCGAGTGAAACTGGTAATCGCTGGATGTCGTAGGCTTAAATCGCACGGTCCACGTACCTCACAGGTTGTGTCCTACGCAGCAAGGTCTGAAAACCTTAATAGCTCAAAATGTAAGAAGAAAAAATCGTTTCTTGATTTCAGAAAACTACATCCTTAGAGGGCCGGACTATAATCGGATACAATGGGACACAGTTCTTAAAGTCGCGAGGTATACGGCGTTCGCGAAGATGCAACGATCAGGCAGTTTCGTACCCGCACCCAGGTCACAGGCGGATCTCTGACTTTAGACGATATAAACGACATTAAACTACTGCGGTTCATGCACGTCCGAACTACGGCTATAGGCTTATTATCTTAGGAGCCCCGTGAAACTTACTATTACTACACACTAAGACCATGTGGCTACAGTCAATAATTCACTGCATACGGCGATCAGGAAAGGTCAAATTGAGACGAGAATTATGGTAGTTACCTTGGTTTAAATAATCCAGTTGCAGGATAGCTGTAACTAAAACTATATTAGTAAGCCGACGAAGTACTAGAGGATAAGAGTGTCGTTTGAATCTCATTTAACGAATGAAACCCATTCCACATCCACATCGATCTGGAGCAAAAAGGAACTATCCTGTGTCCTGCTTCTCACAGTGGACAGACAGTGGACAGTCTGTCTCAATTTTAATAACACATTTAACATTTTTAACACGTAAAACACCACATGGAGTGGCAAAAGTGTCACGATTGCAATGGCTTTCTTACAATAGCTAAAACGTCGGATTTAAGATAAAACTCGACACAGCTGCCTCCTCTAAACCACTCTTCACAACAATACCTAACCCCTGATGGCTCCTCTGGTACGCGCTACCAGCCCTACGATATCGGCAGAAATAAACAGGACAACTTTCCTTAAATTCATACTGAATTCACTGGCTACACGGCTATTTCTGCGTTTGGTTAGTGTGGACAAAGTTTGAAGAGGTCTGCTGTTTGGAATGAAAAGATGTTAGGTTACGTTTGTACCAACAATGATATTTTCACAATAAGAAGGCGAGCAGCAACAATAATGATGGTCAGAAGGAGTGATATCCTAGTGAGTAAGAATATCAAAAATTAACCAAATCCTATATGTAACGGGAAAATGTATAAAAAAAATACCACAAACCAGAGGCACCCCATCATCCTAGAACGATTCGGGGAACACTATTTCCCAACACCGATTAGACCGTAACCCGTCTACAGTTGTCAAAAGCGAAATGTCCGGGCAACAGTTAAGTGGACTCACATCTTGGAGAGAGGAGAAACCGTCCTAACTGACCGTTCTGCAACTAGTCTAACTTAGCGACCTGCTGTGATCGCTTTGTCTTCTCTTAACTTTATCAGCTGCCTCAAAAATAAACTCCGTGAGTCCTTTGCTATTCTGTACACTTCGATAAAAGTCGACAACTGCGTAGGTGTCAGTAGACTAGCATTGTTGTTCAACAGCGGATACCACCTGATCGATCAATGCCTTGTGTGAATAAAATATAGACATGATCAATCAGTCTTTGAAAAAGAGCCCGTCATGTTTTCGTCAGCTACAAACAGGAAAAGATCAAATATCAATCCCATAGCTAGGTCGTTTACGTGCGTAAGAGTGACGGTCAGGTATTGTGGAGCCACGCTGAGTGGGTGATCAATACCAAATACGGCATCTCCAATGCCAGTGCTGCTGAAAGGGAATGGCCAATCTACTTCCAAAACTGTGGCGATATAACATCCCACCAAATGACGTCATTTCGGCAGCACTATGTGGTGTTCTACATAGGAAAGGTGGAGTACTGAATATCGCCCCTTCGAAAAAACAGCAGAAAAAATTCATAAAATTTCAAACCGAAAGTTGCACTAAAACTTACAACAATTCCTTCTGTCGAAAACACTGAAGGCAACAAAAACGACGCCCAGCAGGCGGCAATTACACGGCCTTCCGTTTTCAGGACGAGTTTCGGAAATCCATCCAAAACCTCTGAATTGGAAGTCCAAACCACAGTGTTATCGAGAACGTAAAGCTCCTCATGAATGCCGTCAAACTTCCGAGATTGCCATTTATCCGAAAGTTGATGGGATTTAAACTCGTCTTCTGGTTTCTCTGAACATTGACGAGGAGTGTTGGCTTCCCGTTGGTTGAACTGAGTATCATAAAATCGTCCGGTAGGCAGCCAGTCAACAAGCGTTTTAATCGATATCATGCCATCAAACATTTATGTTCAAGACGTAACGCAAAACTACGTACATTCCGCGTCACACGTCAAGGTCATGAGGATTCACGAAGAATAACCGACCTGGAAACGTACGATCTGGGTGGTCCAGGTTCTGTATGACGGTTGATGATTTCGTCGCGTAAGGTAGATAAATTGGGTGAGAAACAGTTGCAACTGTGATGATGTTGTACTGCAACAAAGAGACAGCAGGCTTCAGAGTGACATCAATCATGTGCATGCATAAGCACAGAGCTATATAAACTGCACGGCAAATATTCTGACCTGTGCTGGGTCTGTGTAGAAGACAAGAGGAAGAAAGTCGCTTAGTCTTTCAGACAGATCGGAATCCGTAATAAGTGTTTCACACAACCTCGAATCCCTGTACCCGTTCCCCAAGCCAAGCCACCAACCAAACTGGGAATTCTGCTCCTGCGAAAACCGTGACTAAACAACACGGAACCTCGAAGGAAGAGTGTGCGCACTCCGACGGCCTTACTGCAAGCAGTCCGTACGCCCCACACCAGGAGGAAGCCCACTTGTGCGCTCAACTCCACTTACGTCAACGGTGATACGCCCCAAGAACCACACCTTGGTCTCCCCAAAACCCCAAAAGGGCAATGAGGCATCTCAGGGATCACAAAAGACAACTACAAGTAAAGCTGCAGGACCTTGGAAACCAATAATTTTGACACCAAGTGGGCAAATGAAGGAAAACTACAGGACGCCCCCAAATTATCGCGTGCACCTAAGTCCCAGTAGCCCGACTAACGTCGATTCGGTGCTCACACGGATAGTGCAACATGAGGCACATCTACGTAACCTCACGACCACTCTCCAAAAACATATTAATGCAGTTAGACAATACAAAATTCCTATGAGGCCACCCTAAAAAGGGACAGGAACATAATTATCCACGCCCCCGAACCGATCATACAGGATCCCAAACATAGGAGATCCTCGGAAAGACAGTTAATTCTAAGTATTCTGCGAAACGCTGGACTACCCGGGGCGACGAAATGGCGCCGAGTGCACAGACTTGGTAAGTGGACTGTAAGTAACACACAAACGAACCGTCCCAGACCGCTGCTAGTCGAATTTAGAGACCGCAACATCCGAGATCTGGTACTGACTAAAGCTGATACGATAGCTCAGAGGATGCCAGGCATAAAAGTTGTAGGAGACAGCCATGCATCATAAATCTGACCCGTATGTGGCGATGTCGGCTGCACCAGAAATCAAAAGCGAGCGTCTCGGCACTAACCAGGGTCAGGAAGCAAATCACGTCCCCGAGGGAACAAGACGACGAAGCAACAGTTTAGGAGAGACAACCACGGATGACAAAAATGGTCTACATCGGTCCGGTTCATATCCACATATCTCGGAGGTTTCCTCCGAGGGATTAAATGTTACCAGTCTGCGGAGTAGTCAGAAGGCCAGATCGCCGGAGCTAAAATGCATGCTGGCGAATGTATGCAGCCTGCTGAATAAGAGAGACGAGCTGCAAACAGCGATTCACTCCGTAGATATTTGTTTGCTCACAGAAACATGGCTCAAAGAAGAAATAGATTTGGGGGATTGGGCGCGTGGGTTCCAATGGTATCGCAGTGACCGTGACAATGCCGTTGGAGGCGGTTGCCTATTATTGATCAACAACTCTATAAGGCAGTCACCCGTGAACTGTAACTGCAGTTGCGCGAGTATTCAAACCGCCGTCAGCCTTCTCCATGTCAACCCCCCATTGATAGTCTTCGGGGTGTATCGAAGTCCGGGTGCGCAACCAGAGGAAGACGAAGCATTGCTGAAATCATTCCAGTCGGTTTGTCAATCAGGCTATCGCATGCTCGTTTTTGGGGATTTTAATGCTCCTAAAATCAACTGGCGATTGGGATCTGTTAGTCGAAGAGGCTTTGATCTCAAATTGCTTAACCTAGTCAATAATTTCACACTAACACAGCATGTCAGAGTGGCCACGAGATCCCGACCTGGTCAGATAGACTCAACGCTGGACTTAATCATAACTCGTCACAGCAGTGACGTCACCAACGTGTTGTCAGCGGCACCATTCGGAAAGAGTGACCACATGACGATATATTTCTCGCTCCAGTGTTCTCTGTTGGTAAAACAGGCACACAAGGTGCAACTCTTTCACCGAATCGACCACAAAAACTGACATTGGAAGCTGATAGAATGACCTGGAACCCAACAGTTTCCATAGAGGACGTCCATAGTTTGTGGGCAAACTACGTCGACAACCTCCGGACTCTTACAGATAAGAACGTCCCTCAGAAACAAGTCGGAGGAAGAGGTCGGAAGCCATGGGTTCGCCCCAGGGTCAAGAGAGCTTTCCAACGCAAGTATGTGGCTTGGAAAGCGTATATTCATCAAAAGGGGTTTAAAAGCTTCATGAAGTACAAAAAGCTCGAAACGAAGCAATTAAGGTAGCAAGGAATGCTCGTCTGGTCTATGAGCTCAACCTAGCACGTGATATCAAACAGAACCCCAAGAGGTTTTACGGTTATGCTCAGTCCAGGTCCCCTCTTGAAACAAGCCACCATAATTCCCATCTTCAAAGATGGTAACCGATCAGAGGTTGGAAATTACAGACCAGTAAGCCTGACTAGTGTCGTCAGCAAAATCTTTGAGCGCATATTACGAGAGAGGATCTGCCGATTTCTCTGCGAGCAGAAATTTTCAAAGCTCCTCAACATGGCTTTTTAAAAGGCAGATCTTGTCTTACCAATCTGCTGACTTTTTAGACACTTTCACGTTTTTAGAAGTGTGCCACCTAGATTTTCAAAAAGCCTCCGATTCTGTCAACCACAGGCTTTTGGGCTGGAAGCTACGAGAAGCTGGAATATCCCCTAGAATCTGTAGGTGGATCCAGACGTTTCTAGTTGGAAGGTCGTGTAGAGTGAGAGTAAGAGGAGTACTGTCGGACGACGGTTCTCCGTTAAGTGGAGTACCTCAGGGGTCAATCCTTGCCCCTCTGCTCTTCCTGGTATACATAAATGACCTGACCGACAACCTAGTCAACCCATGTTACCTGTATGCTGATGACAAAGCTGGTGGGAAATGCGTCGGACTCGGATGCCCTCCAAGAGGACATTCTGAAGATCTGCGAATGGACATTAAGGTGGGACTTACCACTGAATGTTCTCAAAAGTCATATCCTCGCTAATGCTTCCCACTCGACCCCCAGGTATATAAGGGATGCACATGGACGGACAATCGAGCTAGCAACTAAACAGCAAACGAGAGACTTAGGTATCCAAATCACTAGCACATTTGCTCCATCTGCACAGTGTGCCGCAGCCGCGACAAAAGCACGACGGGCGTTATACCGACTGAAATCCGCGATCGCCAACCCATGTCCAGCAGTGTTCATCCCACTGTACTCGGCCATAGTTCGCCCCACTTGGAATATTGTGCCCAAGCTTGGTCACCGTATCTCATAAAGGACACAGCTGTCCTCGAGAAGGTACAAAAGCTAGCCACACGTATGGTATGGGGTATGAAGGGTCTAAGCTACCAAGACCGACTAAGCTCGTTGAACTTATTCTCGCTCGAACGCCGGCGGGTAAGAGGAGACCTTATTGAAGTGTACAAGCTTACCCACTACACCGGCACAAGCCCCCTGGCGTGTTTGTTCGTGATACGTCAGGACAGAGATTTAAGAGGTCATAGGTTCACGATAAAAAACAAGATCACGGTTGGCTGTTCGATTTAACTTTTTCACTAACCGGGTAGTCAACTCGTGGAACAAATTGCCTGCAAAGATTGTTGAGGCCTCCAGCGTGGATGTATTCAAAAGGGAGCTAGACAAATGTTGGAGCAACCTTTTCCTACTCTGTATTAATCGGATAATTATCTGCTTGCTTCAGGGCAACCAAGATTTGTCATCTCTTTTCTTTTGTCCCTACCCTTAGACCACTACCGAACGCATTGCATCGACAGAAAACGCAGTCTGGTCAATCTCCGGATCACACCAGTCAAGCATTAGGACGTCAACAGGCGCAGGTCCTTCATCAAGCCTTCGATTTGAAATTGAAATTAAAAAAATTCAAGCTGGACGTGTGTGTCACAGAGTCCCATGTGCTCCCTAGATGGCTTGGTCGAACAGAGAAAAAAGGAAATAATAATGAATCAAGGAGATTAGCAATCAAACATTGAACAGTCAATAAGAAAATTTGACCTTCATTCATATTTCATACTTGCAACAGGGAGAAACCGAGGCAACAACCGGTTTCCACCAAACAAACAGGCAACGAGCACGCAGGCAATAAACAAACTGAGAGCTACCAATTATCTTAACAACTCGGTCAAAATCGAGCCCTCAACGAAGGCGACAATTGGAACCTCAAAAGTTACAAGTAGGCAATTGGTCTTGACGTGTTTATCCAGTCTTCGTTTAAATGACTGAGTACCAGGTACCTGCACTACTGTTTCCGTTTAGCAACTTCCGTGGGGCGACAAATGCGCACTGAAAAACAATACCCTCTACGCAGAAAGCGTGTTCTATGCTAGTTTCACTTCACTGACTGGTCGCATAGGTTTTACGCGGGAGCAATTTTGAAAGTGTACCGATTTGGGTGGAACTCGTTGTGAAGGATCTTGTGAAGAAATATCATGTCCTCGCGGGTCTGGTGGCATCCAAGACAGAACAGGTCCATTGTACGGAGACTAGCCAACTAAGATTTTCGAGACACTCCATGTACGCGATTTGTGGCTGTACGCCGAATCTATTCCAATGTGTCACTGCGCCGCCTCAAGAAAGAAACATAGGCCCGGTTATTGACCTCTGGTTGTGGACGTACGTGCGTGACAAACACTTTTTATAGTCCCCATACTGAACTGACGCATGAAGCTGCTTTACCGGTTCGTTCTGTAAGTGGCCTTCCGGTCCAGCGTGCGCCAGGCGTTAATACTATTGTCTGCTCCGTTCAGTTGACTCAAGCCATGAACAACCTGGGAGTATGCAACATGCATTTACAATAGTAGCTGCTTCTCCCAATGATTTTCACCGTGAACAACACAAAGAACAGACGTATGTGAGAAAAGATCAGAAACTTTAACTTGAAGCGTTTTTGCGTGCGTGCTAACCATCGTCTTTGATCCCGTTGACTGTCGTGTTTGTTCACATATTTTTTGCGCCACGATAGGCAATTGGCATTCTAAACCTCAAGTAATGACTGGCTGAGCTGTATACCTTCGAGTGATAAGCAGGCAGCCTGGGTTCATCTTTTCCCGTATATTGGTTAACATGAACGTCGCGCGACCTCGAACAAGTTGGAAACAACAAAGTAGAGTGCACAGCGTTAACTCTCAAAGATTCTCAATGATTGAGTGAGAAATATTACCCATTTTTGAGCAGTTCCATATACGCCGAAGATGGAAGCTGCTATATCACAATGTCATCTGGGGGTGTGAAATCGCCCATCAGTGGAAAATGAGGGAACGTCAGCCCACCTACATGCTTGAGAACCTCCAAAATACACGTTTTTGTCGTTGGAACATTTTGGCGAACAACAGGTGACGACCACCAGTCAAGTTCACTTCTTTCAAAACCTACTGCCTTGGGTACCCTGTCTGAGATGTTATCGTGTAGTCCGCCAGCCTATTAGCTCCAGTGTGGCCGGCAACTGAAGGATTCTTGACATCTCATGGCTGGTCACTACGACTGTGACCGGGGCAATATTGACCGGCGTCAAGTGCGACTCACGTTCGGGAATAGATTTGTGCTGGCGCAGTACCTGTCTTCCGATTCGTGGTCGTAGTGTCTGCTCCAGTAGTATCCACCCAGGCGTTTGTGCCAGTGGCGGAAAGCGGGGACGCTGTTTCTGTAGTCGCCACCCCAACGACTGACGCCCCAAGCCCGGGCGCAAGTGTCAAAGACACGGAAACTGCACAAAAGCAATTTCACGAGTTACCTAAGCCAAAATCCACCAAAAGGCCCCGCAGAAAGTTCTTCCTTCCAAGAATTCGTAATAATGGGAGCCTGTTGGGGCCGCCTCCTACGACTCAGAAAGCATTACTTTGGCCCGCCCCACTGGATACTTTTATCAGTGGTCCCAGCAAGCCGCGCACAATGCTCCTCTTCAAACCCTGCATTCAGCAGGTAAGAAAGTCAAATTTTCCGTGGGTGAAAACTCCAAACACCCTCCCAAAAGCGGAATTTAGCAGGGGTGCAGAGGTCGCAAATTGCGACACCGAGATTGCATGTCAAACGTCCTGTAGAAACGTTGACGTACGCACAAGCGGTGACGTCGCGCTCGCAGCCCCAGAGGAGGGTCATCAGAACCACTCGGCAGCACAGACCGAGTGCAACCCCACCACCCTCCTCAATTTTAGGTCTTCTTTCCCAAGCGATTCCTCGCACTCTCCTCTCTCTTTTCTCGCAAAGTCCAGCGAGGAAGTAGCTCTTAAATGCATGTATACGAACTGTCTGAGTCTGTTTAATAAATTACCGGAAATCAGACAGTTGATTCATGATACACAACCCCACATGTTTGCTCTCACGGAGACCTGGCTCGCAGATGACGTCAGCGACAGTGAACTGAGTGTCCCCGGGTATTCAGTTTACCGAGCTGACTCCGCCAGAGGGAGAATGGGGGTTCTGCGATTTTCTTTCACCAACTT
>LOND01000732.1:64251-77454 GCA_014220965.1 Paragonimus kellicotti | reverse complement strand
ACCCCAAAATTCTGGCCGTCAGTGAATGGTTGAACACACAAGGACAAGACAGCTTGGTGTGCGCAAAAGTTAATTTTTCAGACCATCCACTTCCTATCGTTTTGGCGTTTCGAACCTAAATATATTCTGTTCAGTTGTTTTGTCATGCTTCTTTGCTATATATTCTGTTTGCTTTTAATGTACGGTCGATGAGGTTACCGGCATTTTAACATCCTGCAACGTTTGTCTTCCTGCTGTCTTTTGTGCATTGGATCAATGGAATGCAGTGCTTTAGCATTACTGCGCTGCGATGGCGAGCCTGGCACCACTCTCCGGCAACTAGTCATACATTGTACGAGATCACATAGAACAGTCTCATTCCCGTTTGAGCTATGGAACGCGGTTGAGCTATGCTAGGGAAGTTCGGGATAAGCCAGTGGTGTTACACATCAAGCGAAACGGTACGTCCAAAGATTTCCTGAAAGATTACATTCTGTCGGTTTGATGAACGCGTTACCCTTGGTAATGCATTGAAGCACTGATATTAGCAATTGGTTATGGTTGTCCCTTGTCCTACTGAGTACGATTGCACAATCCTGGCGCTCAAATGTTGCAGATAGTCGTTGAAAATCTGTTCGGTTGCAACTTGGACTGATCGTGGCAACACATACAGGTCAACCGGAAAACAAATTTACTGGAAGTGCTGTGAAAGCCCGTTAATCATCGTCGGTAGTTTCGGCTCAGGTATCGGGGAAATTGTGGATAAGCTTTGTCAAGATGGATATTGACATAGAATCGTTTATTGTGCAGCGACTTCATAGAATTTTGTGGTTTTGTTGTTGTTCATGCACAACTTCGCAGTCTCGGTTTTGGCATCATTTGATAGTTTCATCAATTTTATCCGGAATTCTTGATGAAGACCTTGAATCTACGAGGTTTTCAGCATGAGCTGGGGGTCCACCATTCCCTCATTTAGGAACTAAACTGATTGACTGCTTGATTAGACGCATTTCGGATACTGTATCAGTGCTCAAAACATTCGACGCACTCCTTAATCTTAGTAACCTCCTTCTCCCGATTCAACTGTTCGATCACAACCAGTGTCACCGCGCCACCGGTTTGTAGTAAATGCACCTCAAAATGCTTGTATGTTGCTTAATGTCGAATCGCGCGCTTATGGTTGGACGAGATTAAGCCAAGCGGAAAAGCGACAGTGAGAGGACAAATGTCCAGTTATACGTAGTTGATATTTGACAAATGTAAGCAATAAACTTAAAGTACGTTACGGATTATCACCTGTTTGTTGACCATGGGTGTAACTCGCTGTCTACTCTAAAAGCCCGATCAGATGGATATGCACCACACTGATATAGCACGCGACCCCGCAGTTTATTCACTCCTTCAGTGATCCTGATTGGTCATTGGGTAATCGTTCTACGTTGGGTTCTGGACGACAGTGGCGTTTGTCAAGTCGCCACATTCATACATTAATCGTGAGTTCGATTCAATGACGTGTGGTGTTGATAAGATCCAGCTAGGCCCATCACTTCGTGGGTAGTCATTGTGACCAGTTTGTCACACCTTGTCATTTTGGACACTCGATAGTTTGCAGGAAAACCACCAAATTATTGGTTGGTTTCATCCAATGAAAAAGGTGAGTTCAACAGCTGAGAAAAGAAACCATTACTCCTTCCTGTTATGTGGCTATGTGAATTTGTAAACACTGACTGTTTACATACTGATATAGGCACTGAAATTCTTAACTTCCTTTGTCAGTACTTCCGTTCAGTTTAACGAATTCCAATCGGCATTGTTATGACAACGCTCTTGGTTCGATGCTGAATTCCTTTAAGTTTCGCTTTCAAGGTTAGGTTGGACAACCTTGACTGTACCAAGTCCACGCGTTCATTGAGTAAACCATAGTTGAAACAGTTGCATGTCGTTTTTCTCGTTTCTTAACATACTTTCTGTTGTCCGGGTTCAATAAACGGCTCTGTTCGGCGGGGCTGTATTTTGAAAACTCAAACAGTATGTTATTCTTTTGTGACGTTGTTGATTTTTATTTGGTTCCATTTCTCAAGGTTGATTTTGCTAATCGGTATCTGGGTGGTGGAGTGTTGAATAGTGGTTGTGTGCAAGAAGAGATCATGTTCGTTCTCCGACCAGAACTACTGGCCGCTTGTCTGTTTATGGAGCGCTTGGATGACGATGAAACTGTAATTGTGGAAGGCGTTGAACAATACTCCATCTCTCATGGCTACGCTGACAATTTCCGTTGGGCTGGGGATTATCGAGAATCTCAGTCAGGCAACCAGCGGTACGTCTGTCTCTTTTGGCGAGCTTTTTTTCCTGTGCGACTGCCTATATAACACAGACAAGGCGTACAGAACGAATTCGAAACAACATCCGGTTGTTTACGAATTAAAACAAGTAAGCTTCTGATTCCTCCCTAGGATTTCTATTCAGACGCAGTAAATCAGAAAGACTCAGTGTTAGCAACGTCGACTGCCAGCATTGACAGTCGTTGATTCGAGCTTCGTTCACCAGTGCTCTTCTTATCTTGGATTGGACAACTGGACATTACTCAGTCTCTCTGTCTGACTCATCACATCTCTATGAGTTTTGTACAGCAACCTTGTCATTCGGAGGATACTTCGTGCATTTGGAGTAGTTCAGCTCCGGTAAAAATCAACTGACTATTTCATGTGTGGACCTCTTACTGTCGCAAAAGCACATTTATCTATATTTCGATAACTCGATGTCACGCAGAACCTATTGGCGTCTTATTCACGTACTGACTGCGTGACTGTATGGTCTGTCGTGAAATTCCAGCCTTTAGCAATTCGCCGTTAAATACACAGAGTCCAAGCGACCATCAGTTTCACTGTCAAATGGTCTGTTAGTTAAACAACTAATTTGGCGTCGTTCACACATTCCGTTCTTGATAGCATGTTGCTTGTTTCATATTTGCCAACAATGAGTTAGCAGGGTATTAACGCTTCCCAGCAGAGATGGCTAATCTCCCCGTTATGCATGAATGAATGCCGACAGTATATCGACAATCAAAGTGAGTGTGTTTTCGGATCGATGACTTTCGCTTGTCATTTCAGTCGACCATTCCATTATACTGATGGTACATGATTTGCAAGCTACAAACTGATACTGTTTTCATTTTCTGATAATCCGTCTACTTTCTTTGTGCGATCTAGGAAGGTCGATTTGATGTGCATGTTGTGAATTGTGATCAGTAATTTACATCAATGTAGATAATTGTAGCAGAAAATCCACAATTTTACAAAGACCTGGCCTATATGATAACTATCACAGTACCTCTAGATATATTGTTCACTGACGCGTTTGCACAAATGATATAAAAAGTTCCTCGTGCCATCGCAATCAACACTCGTAAATGGGACTGTCCGTATACATTTAGAACACATGTCGGGTCACGCAAGTTTCCTGCAGTCTAGTCGGCTGGGTGATTCCTGTCAGGTTACCACACTTCGGTGAAGCAGCCTTGCATAGCGGATAAAGCGGTGGTGCCTAGCGACACCATGGACATTGAAGATTGNGCACGTGACTAGGTAACAACTTTGCCTCAGCACAGCCTCGATTTTAACTTCTGTCGCATTCCTGATTCATAAGGGCAACAAGAAGATGAACCTTGCAGTTTGTCTTGTCAACCTCATACTACAGGTTTATCCGCCTTTTTTCTTGTGTATCACATCCTGGTGACAGACCACAACGTTGACCTGATCAGGTTCACTGTGTTCTCGCAGAAGGGAAACCCCAAAATTCTGGCCGTCAGTGAATGGTTGAACACACAAGGACAAACAGCTTGGTGTGCGCAAAAGTTAATTTTTCAGGCCATCCACTTCCTATCGTTTTGGCGTTTCGAACCTAAATATATTCTGTTCAGTTGTTTTGTCATGCTTCTTTGCTATATATTCTGTTTGCTTTTAATGTACGGTCGATGAGGTTACCGGCATTTTAACATCCTGCAACGTTTGTCTTCCGGCTGTCTTTTGTGCATTGGATCAATGGAATGCAGTGCTTTAGCATTACTGCGCTGCGATGGCGAGCCTGGCACCACTCTCCGGCAACTAGTCATACATTGTACGAGATCACATAGAACAGTCTCATTCCCGTTTGAGCTATGGAACGCGGTTGAGCTATGCTAGGGAAATTCGGGATAAGCCAATGGAGTTACACATCAAGCGAAACGGTACGTCCAAAGAATTCCTGAAGGATACATTCTTTCGGTTTGATGAACGCGTTACCCTTGGTAATGCATTGAAGCACTGATATTAGCAATTGGTTATGGTTGTCCCTTGTCCTACTGAGTACGATTGCACAATCCTGGCGCTCAAATGTTGCAGATAGTCGTTGAAAATCTGTTCGGTTGCAACTTGGGCTGATCGTGGCAACACATACAGGTCAACCGGAAAACAAATTTACTGGAAGTGCTGTGAAAGCCCGTTAATCATCGTCGGTAGTTTCGGCTCAGGTATCGGGGAAATTGTGGATAAGCTTTGTCAAGATGGATATTGACATAGAATCGTTTATTGTGCAGCGACTTCATAGAATTTTGTGGTTTTGTTGTGGTTCATGCACAACTTCGCAGTCTCGGTTTTGGCATCATTTGATAGTTTCATCAATTTTATCCGGAATTCTTGATGAAGACCTTGAATCTACGAGGTTTTCAGCATGAGCTGGGGGTCCACCATTCCCTCATTTAGGAACTAAACTGATTGACTGCTTGATTAGACGCATTTCGGATACTGTATCAGTGCTCAAAACATTCGACGCACTCCTTAATCTTAGTAACCTCCTTCTCCCGATTCAACTGTTCGATCACAACCAGTGTCACCGCGACACCGGTTTGTAGTAAATGCACCTCAAAATGCTTGTATGTTGCTTAATGTCGAATCGCGCGCTTATGGTTGGACGAGATTGAGCCAAGCGGAAAAGCGACAGTGAGAGGACAAATGTCCAGTTATACGTAGTTGATATTTGACAAATGGAAGCAATAAACTTAAAGTACGTTGCGGATTATCACCTGTTTGTTGACCATGGGTGTAACTCGCTGTCTACTCTAAAAGCCCGATCAGATGGATATGCACCACACTGATATAGCACGCGACCCCGCAGTTTATTCACTCCTTCAGTGATCCTGATTGGTCATTGGGTAATCGTTCTACGTTGGGTTCTGGACGACAGTGGCGTTTGTCAAGTCGCCACATTCATACATTAATCGTGAGTTCGATTCAATGACGTGTGGTGTTGATAAGATCCAGCTAGGCCCATCACTTCGTGGGTAGTCATTGTGACCAGTTTGTCACACCTTGTCATTTTGGACACTCGATAGTTTGCAGGAAAACCACCAAATTATTGGTTGGTTTCATCCAATGAAAAAGGTGAGTTCAACAGCTGAGAAAAGAAACCATTACTCCTTCCTGTTATGTGGCTATGTGAATTTGTAAACACTGACTGTTTACATACTGATATAGGCACTGAAATTCTTAACTTCCTTTGTCAGTACTTCCGTTCAGTTTAACGAATTCCAATCGGCATTGTTATGACAACGCTCTTGGTTCGATGCTGAATTCCTTTAAGTTTCGCTTTCAAGNCAACGTCTGATTGTACACAACAGTACGGCGAGATAGTTCACTTTTATTTGCTAATGCAGACGATTTCGTTATCGCCTAGCTGTTTGGTTCTTATGCACGTTCTTCCATTCGATGGGGATGAGGGGTAAGAATCTGTCAGCACGTACAAATGTCTCTCAGAGGCAACAGATGTGAACGTAAAAGTTCAAGTAACTAGTCCGTTGGTCACGATGGACGGATAGCTCAGGATGAAAAAATCAATCGAAGCCTGTTGTAGAAAACAGTTCCCCTTGTCTGTTGAGTTTGCAGTCCGAACTGTGGGTTGAATGTTGATGGTTAGTCCTTACCATAAACAGGACAATTCTTAACTACTGCTTGGTGTAAATTACCCAGGGATGACCGTTTGCTATATACACGATTACTGTGTATGTGTGTATCGTGTACGCTTTGATCGCGCTGTTTGTTAGGTATGGTAAAAAAAAACTAGTGAACTAAGTTTTTGTTCTCCTTAAATGTGATTGTTTTACTGGGGCTGTGGTTTCTTTACTGCAATTTTCTTGTTTCACAGTTCTCTGTCTTATCTGGTTCTATTAAGGTTTGTGCAAATTCAATAAATGCCGAATTTTTGGTGTAGGAGACAGTTAATACGTACGCTTTTATTGATCATACTGTTGCTGCTCTCAATGCTTACGATTGTTTAAACACTGCTTTTGGTTTGCACACATGCTCGTTTCGTGAAAAGTGTCTGAACCACACTCACCTTTGACCGTTAGACATGTTTGATGTTTTTCTTTCTTTTCAAGCCCTGATACAAATGATGGCCTGTGTTCAGGCAGGCAAGGCATTAGCCTACTATAGTTTTGGAGATCAGGACTTGTGCACGCGTCTGTATGATATGTATACCTATCTTGCATCGAACAAGATCACTGTTGGTAAGCTACATTTCAACTTGGTATGACATGAAACTCCTTTCCTCAGTTATGTGACACTGCTGTGTTTACCTTTAGTCAACGAAAATATTGCTTTATTATTATGCACATCGGTTGAATTTATTCAGTTTACTTACCGAACAGCTGATGCTTCCGGCTTACGATACTCCTAATACAAACCTGTTCATGCTCTTCAGTATAACTTATTCTGACTATGTCGGCAGTATAGCGCTCTATCCTAGTGCGGTTATTTCCCACGGGCGAACACATTGAGGCTATCCCCACGTGTTTCAAACTTGAAAACTTCCCACAGACGAGTCCTTTTTAACGAAGTATTGTTTCTACCACAATTGTCTGTGTGCGCTCCATTCGGAATAAACAGATTCATCTTGTGTCAGAGACAGCCGTTATGATACGTCTCGTTGAGAACTAAGTCAGGCACCTTGATAAAGCCGGTGATTGAGCATGTTTCGTCACCTAGTTATTGAATAGATCATGTGAAACGCATGTGCTCTGTATGCATCAACTGTTTACCTGTTCTGGTAGTTCATGCTTCCACTGAACTAATTATCCAGTAATGTGTGGACAATAATATGGTGTATGATATAATCATTAAGGTTGGTAGGTTTCGCCATTTTCCACTTTGAATATTGAGTCACAACGATTCGGACGTTGTGCTGGTTATTGAAACTGTTAGAAGACAAACACTGGTAGATGCTAGCATTTCGTATTGGCTCGTCAGTACCAAATAACCAATAACACGGAAACTTCCAATGCTAGCATCTACCAGTGTTCGTCTTCTAACTGTTTTGTTCAAATTACTGAAGGGATATAACTGTATTGAAACTGTGTTTGTGATGGAGAAAAAAGAATTAATNGCGTTTTTCAATTGTTCCGTGGTCTAACTACATCGGTCATTATGCAATTTCATGTCAGAGGGAGTTAATCTCTAGTCTGTTACTTTCACAACTGGATTGCTGAAAGCTATTGAGTTGTAAAACTTTTTTCTGTTTAGTGATGAATGGGGAAGATGGAGAACCACTGTGGTTGCTATGGACGCCCTCTATTTTGGTTCAAGTGAAGCGCAATATTTGCCAAAATCCATTCTCAGAGAACTAAATAAGGTGAGTGTCTGACTGGATTTTGCATGGCTGTCAACTTTTCTGCCTCGCACATCCGACTTGCGTCCTCGTCGTGTTTACCGGATATGAGTACATGTCCCTGATTTAGTTTGCCTTCGTATTGATGTTCGCCCTTTGAATAGTTTCAGCTCATGTGAACGAAATCGGGTTGAAAACACAACAGTTCCTTCTCCGTTCTAGTTTTCTCTCCTGGTGTTGTATACTAGATTATTGTCATCACAGAGTTGTTTTCGGTTTATGTACGCATTAGCTGGTTTTTCCTTGCATTGGTTTAGGCCTATTGCGGATTCACGGATACCCTTGAACCGAATCGTGCACTTCCATCTGTAGTCGCCACAGGGAACTGGGGATGTGGTGCATTCAGAGGCGATACCGACTTGAAGGGTGAGTTTCCTCAATTTTCTGCAATGAATTTCCTTGTGTCTTATCGCTTTTTCTGCTTCCGACTGCTCCATCTGTTCACTTTGCAACACAGAACAACTCGTGGAGTGAAAATTTTACAATCTGTCCTAATGTATCATTGTGTTCACAGTTGTTTTCAATCTGCTTTGATAAAACTCAGGAACGTTCTCGAGGTTTTGCGCAGGATCGGAATGTTTTCTTCCCACTTGTTTTGAACGGTCCTTTCAAGTGCTTCGATATTTTTGTGACAGCCTTGTAGTTCTGTGAGGGGTGTTTTTGTATGGTCCAAGTGTCATCAAACAGACTTCATCGGACATAATCGGTCAGCACTTTGGTTTCAAGGGAAGACTACTATCCAGGTTGTCTTTGTTTACTTTCGAATATTTTTCAATGCATAACACAACACTTCGAGTAGAACAGCAAAGAAGACGTAACTCATGTGAGGTTCTTTAGAATTCCATTTCTTACGTTACCTTTGTACACGAACATGCGATTAATTTTAAACAGCTCTTAAATCAGTCCCGTATCAACTGAACATCGTTTCCATTTGAACGCAGCTGCGGCCGACTGGTTCAAGTCATAACATATTCATTAGAAAAGAGATTCGTATGAAAGTAGTCCGGAGAAAAAGTCCACTGCAAAACGAACAGAAATGTCTGTATTCATAATCTGTGCATGACGGTAGAACATATCTGAGCCAGCTCGATACAAATACGTTGGTGATTTTTGACGCTTTGTCGATTAATGGACGTTTTTCATGAGCACATGCACCCGTGCACCCTTACGCCGTAATCGGCAGTAAGAAATTTCACTACCACGTCAATATTTGATAATTCGATAACTTTTGCTTTTCGAAAACAAGCTTCCTGTTAATTGGCTTTCCACAACTTTAAACACGTTTCAATAGTTATATCCCTTCAGTAATTTAAACAAAAGAGTTGGAAGACGAACACTGGTAGATGCTGGCATTGGAAGTTTTCCGTGTTATGCGTTATTTGGTACTGACGAGCCAATACGAAATGCTAGCATCCACCATTGTTTGTCTTCTAACAGTTTCAATAACCAGCACAACGTCCGAATCGTTGTGACTCAATATTCAAAGTGGAAAATGGCGAAACCTACCAACCTTAATGATTATATCATACACCATATTATTGTCCACACATTACTGGATAATTAGTTCAGTGGAAGCATGAACTACCAGAACAGGTAAACAGTTGATGCATACAGAGTACATGCGTTTCACATGATCTATTCAATAACTAGGTGACGAAACATGCTCAATCACCGGCTTTATCAAGGTGCCTGACTTAGTTCTCAACGAGACGTATCATAACGGCTGTCTCTGACACAAGATGAATCTGTTTATTCCGAATGGAGCGCACACGGACAATTGTGGTAGAAACAATACTTCGTTAAAAAGGACTCGTCTGTGGAAGTTTTCAAGTTTGAAACACGTGGGGATAGCCTCAATGTGTTCGCCCGTGGGAAATAACCGCACTAGGATAGAGCGCTATACTGCCGACATAGTCAGAATAAGTTATACTGAAGAGCATGAACAGGTTTGTATTAGGAGTATCGTAAGCCGGAAGCATCAGCTGTTCGGTAAGTAAACTAATAAATTCAACCGATGTGCATAATAATAAAGCAATATTTTCGTTGACTAAAGGTAAACAGAGCAGTGCCACATAACTGAAGGAGAGGAGTTTCATGTCATACCAAGTTGAAATGTAGCTTACCAACAGTGATCTTGTTCGATGCAAGATAGGTATACATATCATACAGACGCGTGCACAAGTCCTGATCTCCAAAACTATAGTAGGCTAATGCCTTGCCTGCCTGAACACAGGCCATCATTTGTATCAGGGCTTGAAAAGAAAGAAAAACATCAAACATGTCTAACGGTCAAAGGTGAGTGTGGTTCAGACACTTTTCACGAAACGAGCATGTGTGCAAACCAAAAGCAGTGTTTAAACAATCGTAAGCATTGAGAGCAGCAACAGTATGATCAATAAAAGCGTACGTATTAACTGTCTCCTACACCAAAAATTCGGCATTTATTGAATTTGCACAAACCTTAATAGAACCAGATAAGACAGAGAACTGTGAAACAAGAAAATTGCAGTAAAGAAACCACAGCCCCTGTAAAACAATCACATTTAAGGAGAACAAAAACTTAGTTCACTAGTTTTTTTTTACCATACCTAACAAACAGCGCGATCAAAGCGTACACGATACACACATACACAGTAATCGTGTATATAGCAAACGGTCATCCCTGGGTAATTTACACCTAAGCAGTAGTTAAGAATTGTCCTGTTTATGGTAAGACTAACTATCAACATTCAACCCACAGTTCGGACAGCAAACTCACATCATGACAGTGTTGTCGCGAAAACTTCAATAGACAAGGGGAACTGTTTTCTACAACAGGCTTCGATTGATTTTTTCATCCTGAGCTATCCGTCCATCGTGACCAACGGACTAGTTACTTGAACTTTTACGTTCACATCTGTTGCCTCTGAGAGACATTTGTACGTGCTGACAGATTCTTACCCTCATCCCCATCGAATGGAAGAACGTGCATAAGAACCAAACAGCTAGGCGATAACGAAATCGTCTGCATTAGCAAACAAAAGTGAACTATCTCGCCGTACTGTTGTGTACAATCAGACGTTGTTAAGTAAAAAAAGCTGTCACGAACTCTGGAAGACAATGAAGCAGCTAAGTAGTGTTGATCACCTAGTACAAAAGTCCATTTGCAATATCGACCAATCAAACTGTAATTTTAGAAGTTCAGTAGACGTTCTCTCATCTGTACGTGAGTCCCTTTTTCACACCGACAATTCTTTCTCAATTGAATACACAGCTGCATACAAAAAAGTGCAATTCAAAGCCGGCAAAGCATGATGCCTAGATGGACCATCGCTAGGTCTCGGTTCAGTGCTGACGCACCGTCCTATCCCCGGATAGTCAATGTGGGACGCCCCGTTACTGTTTCTTCAAGTACAGCAATGCCTTCAACTGTAACAACAGGATTTTGTTTTGCCTTCCCAAAGAGTATGTAATTCAACCAACTCTCATAATGTTAGTAAGTGATTATTTTTCAGATCGCTCAAACGGTTGAGAATCTTTCCCACTGGGCACGGATTTGGACATTCTCTAAAAGACAATTTTTTTCCCTCACTCTTTCCTTTCCGTTTCTGTGAGCCTCAAGCCTATTTCCAGAGAATAGCTTTAGTTAAAGTATGTGGAGACTTGAGCGGCCAACATTCGGAAATATCCTTCTCCGTCACCATACAGAGAGGTCATAAGGACTTAGCTGGTTGAACTGACGCACGCTCTCCATCACCTAGTGAATCCAAATGCACTGTAGTTTCCTGTGCCCTTTTTAGGGGAATAACCTACCAAAAGCATTTTTGGTATACGACATCAAATACGAACTGAAACCAAGTTTCTTTCTAGTTTCTAATGCGTTAAGTATCTAGGTGTCACTTTGAGCCAAAGTTTGACGTGAGCTCTTCACGTTAATGGTGTTTTTATCAAAGAGAGAAGATTGATGCTTTATGTTTTGCGTCTGAAATATTTCTGAATCCAAGTAATCTTAGTTTCCGTTTAGTGAACAAATGCATCGTTTACTTTTGGCTACAGTGTTCTCCAGTTACTTTTCAGCGCTTTTAACCAAAGATTCTGTTACAGATGGTCGATGTACAATTATCCAGTCACCTGTTTACACTTATTCGTCGTGCTAACCTTTGACCGTCTGACCTCAAAGGATATGATTGGTTGATTGTCAGACTGGTCACACTTATGGTTAACAAGAAACATCCGTTTTGGTCCTGCACTGAGTTGCATAAACCAGTGTACGTTCTCATGCTTCGTGTTCTGATTCCGTGTAATTGTAGGGTTGTAACAGTTGGTGAAAGTCGATAGCAGATCAGCATGTCATAATCGATCGAAGAAGTTCAGGAGCTTCCAAAACAGCAGCAGGAACAGTATGCAACCATTCTGTTAAAGCCAGTTAAAGTCAAGGGGTAGAAAATGACAGTACAGTAGAGTTCAGCAGTTTCAATCGCGATGTCTACAACGGAGTTTAACTATCAACGCAGACAGCCGGGATTAACGTAGACCATTGGTTCAGGCGTTATGAGAACCTTTTAAGTGGGGATGCAGCAAACTTGGATGATAATGTCCTACATCTGTCATCTTCAGTCAGGATTGGCCCAATGGAACATTAAAAAACAGTCATTATCATACCCGGCTAAAGTACCCACATGAATATTCATTTTCCAGACACCGTACGGTTCGAATAGCCCCATGAGTTCATTAGAGGCAAAAAAGGTGTTTAGGCGAACAGTGTTTTCGGTTATTCATTGCTAAGGTGAATGAAGAATCGTAAAGGGGATTTTGGCTGATTTGACACAGTTCACGAACTAATTATGACAGTTCCTTTTTGATTTCGA
The DNA here is from genome assembly GCA_014220965.1 of Paragonimus kellicotti. NCBI lineage: Eukaryota > Metazoa > Platyhelminthes > Trematoda > Plagiorchiida > Troglotrematidae > Paragonimus > Paragonimus kellicotti. The sequence continues at coordinate 64,930 of LOND01000732.1, read as the reverse complement.
ATAGAGCAGATTGTCGTGAAATTGAATGCAAACTTACAAAAAAACTGCGGAAAAACCGTGAAGCTTATTTGACCGAGAGAGCTGGAAAGAGAAGCATTTTCATCGGACAGTAGTCAAGCGCCGTTTCCCTGATTTGTGATTGCACCGGTCGCCGACAGGGATGTTAGTGAAACTATCCGAAAAACAACTCACAAATTTACAAATCGTCACGGCGATTTAACAGGTGAACTGAGCACTTTGAGGAACAATACAACTGGTTTGAGTGGGCCGATTCAGTTATAGAAATGGTGTGTTCAGCTACGACATTTATGTCAATCCTACGTAGCGATTTGAAGCTTAAATTATTGAAACATAAGAAAGCCCCAAGTACGCAGCTGTTTCCTCCAACCATTTTTTAAAAAGATAGAGGGAGAATACAATCAAATCTGCCTAAAACCCTTCGTTCCATAAAGAACACCGGAGAGCTAATCATCGGTTAATTCCATCTTCATAAAGGGGGCCAAAACGTAAAGTGGGAATCACAAACGTATCAGCTTAGTCCTTATCGTATCAATGCTGCACGCTAGTCTCACAACGCGGCGACGTGTGAAATACAAAGAAAACTACACACAAAAAGAATATGCAGTTCTCCGGTTTAGCCGTGGTTGTATTGATCATAGCTTGTGACAGATGCTGGACT